>JAODAL010005879.1:0-139062 GCA_025379985.1 Phyllomedusa bahiana | reverse complement strand
AATTTTTGTGATGCCCCAAACCCCACATCTTATTGAGTCAAATTGGGGGAAAACCAATGAAATGTTTTTTTCTGGGCCTCGGTAAAATTGCACCGCATTTAAAAGGTACTTTTTGGGGAAAGTTAGCTAAAAACCCCAAAAACCTTAAAGGGAATTTGTCCCTCCCTCCCAGAATTTTTCACGAAAATCCCATGAATAAAAAATACTCTTCATTTTCCCTGGTTCAGAACTTGACCATTTGAATTTACGGGCTCCTTGCCCCTTTGTTTGGGCTTTTGCTAATTAGATCAGTTTAAGCTAAGAACTTTTAAAATTAAAACTTCCCTCTCAAAGGGCCCTTTTTTTAATTTTTCTTTTTCCCTTGCCCAAAACAAAAGCCCTAATTTCCCAGCGGGTTTATTTTACTAAATCAAGTTTTTTTACGGGCTCATAAACCAGGGACCACTGCAGGGGAAACCTGGGGTAAATGAAAGCCACTCACTTTTAAACTCTTTTGAAACAAACAGCAGGGGGAAAATTTAAATTTTAAAAAGGTCATTTACTGGGGGAAAACTGAAATACCCCCGGGGGTAGGCCCATAAATTCGCTTTGAAATCTCCTTAAGGGAAAACAAGGAACAAAGCAATAAAAAATTTTGGAAAAAATTTTTTAAATTTTGTTTTCCCCTTTAAAAAAAAATTTAAAAAACCCCAATTCCCTTTGTACAGACAACCCCCAAAGGGGGGGGGCTATGTTTTAAAAACCAGCTTTGGGGAAAAAAAAAACCCGTTTTAAAGTCGCCCGGGGTTTTTTCCAAAAAAATGCACGATTTGTTTTTTGGGGTCCAATTTTGCAAAAAAACCCCGCTGTGGATTCTTGTTTTTTTTGCCATCGGCCCATGGGAATTTTGATTGAAATTGGAAACGGGGGAAAAAACCCAAAAAAACCCCGGGCGTTTTAAAACAACAAGGTTTTTTAATGAAACCCAAAAAAACACAGAAATAAAACGACCTATTAACTACTAGCCCTTTTTTTTTCTATTTAAAAAGGGTTCTATGGGCGGGCGGGAAACAATGGGTATTTTCAGCAATTTTACCCCCCCAAAAAACTGCCGAAAATAGAATAGTTTTTCTCATGCTGTGGTGACATTGTAGAAAATAGACTATCAACCCAACCTAATCTAGAAGCAGGGAAAAATAAGTACAGTGATATCAGGAGCAGATGGGTGTCACTCAAGGCTATATTCACATCTGTGTTGGAGGTTCTGTTGGGAGCTGGGCAGGCAAACACCTCTGACTTATGTTGTGCAATCTATCTTGGACATGCATTAGTCTATGGGAATATTACTTCTGATGTCAGGTAGGTTTCGCTATATTACCTGGAGTGGACATAGTCATTGATCTTTATGGACAAGCACTGTGTATTAGTGCTACACTGTAAAAGGCCTGATGTCCGGGATCTTGAAAAGCTTTAAACCGCTTTTTTTAAAGTTCCTTCCAGGTGGTTGTGCCCTTTCTGCTGCCACCTGCTTGTGTGCTCAAGGAGATTAATAATCTTCTATTCCTGATAATGTAGCGTTCTGGCTTCCCTCTCTGCTGCGGGATGAGTTGTGGCATTTTGGTGCTGTATTTGGGATCTTAGGTGTGGTGGCACTCTGTAATCTTTAGAGGTTCTTATCTGACTTGGGTCCATCTATAAGCACAGAAACACGGTAGCACTTGTGCCATTAAAGGGGTTGTCTCACTACATTGATTCTTCTAACTCAAGTCTGTTTTCTTGGTTTCATTTGAATATTCAGGTTGCGTGTTTACTGACTTTCACTAGGCTGCAGTAGAAGCCAGGTCTGTAGCATAAGCCAACCAGTGTGGCAGCCTAAACCATGGATAGATTCAAACATGGTTGTAGCTAATAGTAACATAAAGAGCTGATGCAGCACATACAAGAGGGGGATATCTAGGAAATAGGAGGATACTGGTAATGGACACATATTGCAAGTGCTTGTTTTTGCAAGATCTTTAACATAATAAGCAATCCTTATAGTGAGACAACCCCTTTAAGTTTCTATCACTGAGAACACAAATTCCTCTGTGTAAGACCTTTGCATAGCTCCCTCCCCTTCCTCCTGAATTATAATACCATTACCTCTTTTACTTCCTCCTCCTTTTCCCAAGAATGAAAGACACCTGGTCCAATAAAACACCTCCCTTTCTTGCCAATGTGAACACTCTTTTCCCTGTGCTGTCAGGTAGTGGTAAGTTGGAGCGGAGGTTTGAAGAATGGTAAACCTTCCTTTTTCTTCTCCTGACATTTCACCTCGCTGTCCTCAATTTCCAGCAGCAACTGTTCCAAAAGACTTATCAGCCTTTTGGCTAAGATCAAATGTAGTATATTTTCTTATCAGTCCCCTTGGCGGTATCGGGAGACTGTGTCCGAACGAAGAACCACGCTGAGGATGTTGGTGAACGTGGCTGTATTAACTTGCGGCACATTAGTAATCATTGCTAAGGATCAAAGCCTAAGGGCAGGGGATCTTGTAGAGCCCTAAGTGCCCAAGGAGTGACACTCCTGGGGTGCCTGAAACTCACTTGGGTTGGGTGTTCCCACTTGAGTTAATGGCACTTTGCACAGCACTTTAATTTCTATCATCCCACTGAGCACACGTCTTTATTTCCTTGCCTTCTGGCTAGGAAATAGAGAAATTTTTAAATTTCCAGTCGGATCACTGCACACATTCACTAATTTAATTTTCATGTCACTGTGTATTCTTTTGTGTCACGATTTTTGTGTTTGGATCGAAGAATGCGTTACCCTTTTGGGTTCCTCCAGGAGGTTAGGGGGAGAATGTGATCGCATATGGTTCCTTTCTCCCCTGCAAACCCCGGCAGTCTACGGAGTGGACACCAGGATGGCACACAGGTTGAGGTTTGGACTGACAACCCATTCTGATGCCGGAGGCAAGTATTGGAACTCTACCTGCTTCAGCAGTGAAGTTCATCATTTTTGTAACCTCGTGCAGGTGCCTATTGGTCCAGCAAGGGAGCCTTCCGTTTAAGTTTGTGGGGGCCATTGTTGGTGGCCCACTTGTTGCACTTTTTTTGTGCATTTTGGGTGAAGAAGCATGTTTTTATAGGGCTTTAAAAAAAAAAACTTGTTTCAACAGGACAAGGTAATGAGGATGTGTCATGATAACTGCCTGATCACCAACTGTCCATTTTTGTTTGCGGGGTCAAAATGGGGCTAAAATGGGGAGCTCAGATACTGGTTGTCAGTTTTTTTATTTTATTTTACATTTTTCTTCACTAGGGCCCTTTTAAAATTTAAAACTTAAAAACTTATCACTCACCTTAGATCCAAGTGCTGCAACTATCTTCTGTTTAACTGCTTTTTCTACAACAGGAATGTCACACTCTTACAGCCACTATTTGACTTCATCTCTTCAGACGGCTTTACTTAAAAACAGTTGTAGCGCACTGCAGCAAAAGAGACTATCATTTGGCTCTATGGCTCAACCATAGAATACGTTGGAATAAACTTTTCACAGGAATCCCAATGACTCAGAAAGCTGAAACATAGTGCAACTTTGGCCTTATTGCACATTCTAAAGCAATGTTAAGATTATGGGAGACATGTATGGAACTATGGCTGATCAAAGTGCTTTTTCGCATCTATTTTTCAGTGTATAATGCACCTGAATGTATGAAAGTGTTTTTTGTGAGTTATAATGGGTGTCTAAATTCATTGCACCTCGCCCCTTGTGTTTGCGCATTACGGAATTATAAGTAATGCATCTTAACATGTATAAAGGCGATAGATAGGCTGGGATCGAAAAGAAAAGTCATTAGAATTGCATGTCAGTGAATAGAAAACTATGGCACTGATCTTGCTGGTGGACCAGCAAAAAATATATTTCAAAATTTAATGTAGTAAAAATGTAAAAATCTGATCTTCCCAGTGGGTTAGTTCAAATGTAAAATTCAGTTTTAGAAATTTTTATTCATTTTAAATACATTTTATAGGAGATATTTTATATTTTGGGGATATTATATATTTTATATGATAACATTTGTCATTACTTTTAAATAATTAAATTTTAAATAGTTTGTTGATTATGATAAATTACCTTTTTATTATTGTACTGATGTAAGTTTAAATAAGGGACATTTTTTGTCCTAATAGCAAATCTTGCTGCTCTTTGACTCCTCAGGTTCAGCAGACCACACTTCATATAGGTCTGCCTGTTGAGCAGTTAATCGCATAGTTTTGCCAACCTGCATTCATATGTCGTGTCTTATAGTCGGTGTGGTGTGCCACGCCCCCAGAACGTTCCCTCATGTTAGGCAAATTAAAAAGTGTTGAGTCTTACGAACAATGTGCCTTAACACATTCATTAGGCGCATTCGCATTGAAGCCGGCTCACTTTGGCGCATTTTAGACCAGAATAAGGGTGAAAATGGGACAAAATTCATGTCTCCCTATATTTTTAAAACCTTGTTAGATCAAGGTTTACACTGCATCTGAGCCTCCATCACGGTTATGTCTAAAAATCTAAAAAAAAAATAACACAAATTATTTTTTCCTGTAAAATTATTGAAAAAGCACGATGGAAATTCATGGGGGTTTATAGCAATGAAATCTGTTGGGTATCACTGGTGTCCATCTTTTACTGGATCAACCCCCTGGGCACAGCTTGGTATTATCAAAATCCTTTTCTTTGGGTGCTTTCACACGGTGTGTTTATTTATGCTTTTTTTGTAACTATGCTGTGCATATCTGATATAAAAAATCATTGGCATATAAAAAAACACACCTAAAACGCATCGTGTGAAAGCACCCTTATATGGAATAGAAACAACTAGAAATTGAGGAAACACCAGACATGTGAGGGGCCTATCCTAACAATACCCTACGGCTATGATATATTTATTTTTTTCTGTTTAGGTTTCTACGTATGGGAAAGGAAATCTGTGCACACATTCTTACTATTAAACTGTGCCCCTTGGATATTATTACATTGTGACCGTACCTTCTTCCTAAGTTGCTAGTCAGTGAGTGTTTTGTCAGGCCAGGAAAGAATAGTTATTAGACAAATCTAATTAGTTAAATTACTGTACAGCATGTTAAGATGGCGCACGCAGGCCGGCAAGTCACGAGGGATGGCGCCGCTCAGTACGCTTAGGCTCACTCTGATCTGGACGACTTTGCGGAAGTTCTTAAGTTCCACCAGCCGAAAATTTGTTGACTGGGAAAACTGTCCATTCCTGCTCACTCCACTCCCACCTGCCTGGCGTTGGTCCCCCCCCCGTAAGGGACAGCTCTCCTGGACAGCTCCAGCAGGACCAGGGTACCCGACAGCTCCCACCGCGTTGAGGGCCATACCTCCATGTTGTCTCCTAATGGCCTCTGGGGCCTAGGACGTTACTCATTTTGTTAGAGTGTAGGTAGCGTTAATTGCCGCTCCTGGACTCGTTGAGCACATGGGGGTTGACAGGCTTAGGGACCGGCGTTGTTAGCACTATTTAGGGCGTTCAGCTTATATACATTGTAATTTTGGTCTATCAGTCCTAGGATTTCACTCAGGTTTCGACTGTATCTTTCACGGCACCTTCCCGGTTTCTGGAAGGTCAAATAACTGGTCTAATTGTTTTCGTGGAGGGGGGAGCACTAGGTAGGAGACTTTTTCTTTTGGCTCTGTTTGGGTTCTCTCTAGGTGAATTTGTCACGCACCTCCAATAACCCCGACACCAGGGTGCTCTCCGGACTATGGAACTTGCTTCACTGAAGAAACTGGGACTCCTTTCTGGTTCTAGTAGTGGTTTTTGAATATGTAAGTTACTTGAGCGTTATTTGTTTAGTCTGTAATTTCTCCCTTCATCCTTGTGTGTCACCCCTTTTCCTACAAACCAAGACGTTACATCTCTGCGCTAGGCTGCTTCGATATTGGGTGTTGCAACTGAATCAGCTAGGTTTGGAAGATAAACGTAGTTGAAAGCTCCCATACCATGGTTCGATTAATTACTCCTCAAATCGTAAAGGGGTTTTAAACTCGATCACTAAGCGACGACTGGCACTGAGGGAGTGTAAAGCACTTAAAGGACTGATATGTTCTTTCTCCAAGAGACGCCATCTATAAATGCGCAAGTGATCCTTACAACTTTCGCCAAACACTCGTATCCTCTGGCTTTTTAATGCCTTCAGTCTGACTAATAAGACAGGAGTAGCCATATAGGTCTCGCAATTGTGCCTCTGTGGGTACATTCGTCGCTTCTTGACTCATGATGGTCGTTTTTTATTCTTCCTGCAGGCCACTCTATACAACAGGCCCATTACCATTACTGCTCAGACGGGGTTCCATAAAAAAAGGTGATGCTTAAGCTCTCTGGACTCCCTTCATACTCTCTGGTATAGGGGGGGAACTTCAACATGGTTTTTTCAGAAGTCATGGACCGTTCCACGATAGGTGGGAACCCCCCGGGCCTAACCAAACTGCGGTTATTCAGGCCTTCAGGAATATGATTTGGGCCAGGGCTGGTTTGACCTAATGGCGCATCAACCATCGAATGTCAGGGACTATACGTTCTTCTCTCACCCGCATAAAACCACACTACAGATATAGTTTATCTTCTTTGGTTAAAATCCTGACCTCTTCGGTCACTATCGGCGGTCTTCGAGATCGAGGGCAATATCTGTCTGACCACGCCAGTCTATGGGTCGCTCTAACTTCAGTCCTCTCACCCCAGGGTCCTGGCCACTGTAGCTACTAAAGGAAAGCAGTAATTAAGAACTCCAGCGCATAGGGTCAAGCTTGAGAGCCTCCTTGTCCTCTTACTTTGAAACCAACTTGGGATCAGTGGCATCGGTGGTGTGGGCCACGTTGTGGGAGGCCCTTAAGTCGGTCTTTAGAGGTAGGAATGCATAGCCCTGGGGATCAGGGCTGAAGAGGGACTTAGAGGCTAATAAATATGTCTAGGAATCAGCTGAGGTAACTGCAGCAAAGAATGTGGCAACAACCCGTCCATCCCCTCCTGAGGCGTATTGTGGGAGTCAGAGGGGGAGTTGAAGGACTTGGCGGTGCAGGCAGTGGAGAGCTCTCCTCTATTCTAAACAGCGGTTTATTACGAGTTTAGCAAATAAGGCCCTTACGATGTTGACGCGCCAGCAGAGAGAGGGACCGTCAAATTCCATGCCACATGCCCTGCGGGGATAGGGATGGACACTTTTTTATACAGACCCAAAATTCTATATGGCCAATATATTCTTGAATTCTTCTCAAAATTGTACTTCCCTTGCCGCGGAGCTCACGGGGGATGGGAGGCAGATCGGAGGAAATACATCCGAGATTTTCTTCACTCCTGTCCCTTAGCTAAACTTCTCGGAAGCCTCAGGCCTCCCTTAAACGCTCCTTCTAGAGTTGGGGAAATGCTAGAGGTTCTGAGGGACCTCCCACTGGGTAAGGCACGCGCCCGGACAGGACCTTCCTTTACCCGGTATTTCAAAAAACTTTCTCTGATGTTCTGGCCCCCACATGCTATATCTTCAATTCCTTCCTGGAGAGGGTCTCCCAATCCCTGGTACTTATGTCATATTCTCACCTCACTCTATCAAAATAAGACGGGCAAGGACCCGGCGCGGAAGTGCGAGTTAAGGCCCAGCTCTCTGAATCGGACATACAAAATATTTCATAAATTACTGGCACAATAGGCTGGGTCTGGCTGCCAGCTGAATCAAATAAGGATCAGGTGGGTTTCGTTCCCCTGTCGTCAAGGTTGGGGGGTTAATTCACAGACGAAACCATCGACCTGATCGATATCTTTAACGCTCGGTCGGAGCAGGCCCTCATCCTTAGCCTCGACGCGGAAAAGGCCTTTGATCGGCTGGGATGGCCATTCCTGTTTGAAACTTTGCAGGACCATGGGTTTTGGTTGGGGCCTTCATGAGGCAATAGGGAATGCCTACTACTCAACCACTCTGCAGCAAGTTAAGTTAACTCACATCACACTTCGCCAACCCTTCCAGATCAGAAATGGAACTAGACAGGCCTGTCCCTTGTCCCCCCTTCTTTTTGCTTTATGTATTGAACTCCTAGCAGCCGCCATCAGGCTCGATCCGGATATTAGGGGGGGGGGTCCAGGTGAAAGATAGGGAATTGTAAAGCTCTCTAATATTTGAGATTGACATCCTGCTGACCCTAACCACTTACATATCTCACTTCCCGCCCTTGCACTCCCTTTGGAACATTTTAGTTGTCTATCTCGGGAACAAGGTAAGGTGTGTCAAAAAAACTGAGGCGCCATCCAATTAATCCTCAACCTGAAGTTTGTCATTACATTAGGGCTCTAACTTCCCATATCAGTGGCAGTCCCAATCCTTAGGTACAGGGGACTCATATAACAGAATAGCTACAGTCTCCCTCTACCAGGCCCAATTTCCCCCCCACTGTTCAGGGTAATCGGTCACTTCTTCAGAAATGGAACTCCTTGCCTATTTCGTTTTTTGGCGAGAATAAAATAATGGTCAAAATGTCTGTATTACCTAGTCTCCTTTTACCTGTTTGAGGGACCCTCCCTTGTTGGCGGTGCCGTTGGAGGAAGCTTAAGTCTTTACAGGCGGATTGTTTACGCTTTTTATGGCACAAGGGAGACACAGAGTAAGCTCAGAGTGATTTTGATGGCTGATAAACAGAGGGGGGGCGGGCCGGTTCCATAATCTGATTCATTACTATTGGCACACATCTTCACCGTATTCGGGCCTATGGTCAGCCATTAGTATTATTCAGAAATGGATGGAATGAAGAAGCTCTGATTAGCTCCCACTCCACCTATTGCCTTCCTCTGGCACTCAAGCCCATCCCGTGAGTTCGGACTCTTACTGGGCCAGTTAGGTTCACCATTCAGATCTGGCGGCTTGTGTAGGATAGATTCCGTCTGCCTCCCCGGCCTCGCCCTAGACCTCGTTCGTCTTGCTACCCTCACTCCTGCCTACAGCTCTTATGGCTATTTTGCTCGACCATGGCGGGGGCGGGGGGGGATCTATTTCGGTGTGTAGATGTTGCTCAGGTTCAGTGATCAGGAAGTTGCGCTCATTTTGACGGCACTGCAGAGGGTAATACACGACCTCCCGCAAAAGCTCGAGGTCTCCTATACTTCAGTTTTCCCAACCATCCTTTCTCTTATCGGGAACAAACACTCTATCCCCTCCTGCACCATTTCCCCAATCCTCTGTAGATGGGACTACACGGAACGAAGGGATTGATTTCCTCTATTTATTCCTAGATGGGTAAAATATCCTACTGAAGAGCCCAAGACGGGCAAGGACCGGCGGATAGTTGCGAGTTACGGACCCATAGCTACTCCTGAACTCGGGACATCAAATATTCACTAAATTACTGGCCAATAGGCTTGGGGTCTGGTGCCCCAGCATGATAATAAAGGATAAGGTGGGTTCGTCCCCTGTCGTTCAAGGGGGATTAATACAAAGTCGAACCATCGACATGATCGATATCTTAACGATCGGTAGGAGCAGGCCCTTCATCTTAGCCTCGACGGCGGAAAAGGCCTTTGATCGGCTGGGAGGGCCATTTCATGTTTTGAAATTTGCAGACCATGGGGTTTTTGGTGGGCCCTTCATGAGGGCCATAGGGAGCCTCTACTCAACCCCCTCAGCAGCAGTTAAGTTAACTCATCACACCTCGGTATATGGAGAAATGGGTGAGATACCTGGGTAGACCGATCCCTCACTCTACATGGCAAACTATTTGGAAAGCGGCGGCCAAAATCTCGACCTGTCTGGTCCAAAGGGAAAAAACCTGAAAGGTTCTCTTCTTTTGGTACCAAACACCCGAACAGTTGCATATATGGGTCCCTCTACAAACATCTCCTAGTTGTTTGGAGGTGCCAATCTGCACATAGGGGAACTTCCGCACATTTCGGGGATCGCCTCAGGGTGAAACCTTTCAGGGAAACAGGTTAAAGCGCCTTTTAAATGAGGTACTGGGTGTGAGATATCCAGTTGGGACCCTTGGTGTTACCTTACTTTAGCGTGTACAGTTCAGATTCTTCCTTAAGGACTAAGGCCTAAGTTTATTTGTACATTGTTCTGACGGGGCTAGATGCATGATTGCAAATAGATGGAAACAGATTCATCCCCCCCTTGCACAGAGCGGATCTAATATATAAAAACTGAGGGAGGTACGTCGAATGGAGCAATTGACCGGCCTTCTCTCCATGACTGGCTGGTTCTGTTTGATAATACATGGTTCTGCCTGGGATACCTTCTGGGCAGTAATCTGACCTAAAGACTGACCAATTCAGAGTAATAAACCAATGCATTCTCCCTCCCTCATCCCTCCTTTTTTCCCTTCGTTGTGTTTGTCCCTAGTTCTACTAGGTCTGCTTATCTCAAAGGGTTTGTCCATAGTTCATTAGATTTTGAAGGACTGTAGGACTTACGTGGCATTCGGATTTGGACTCCGTTGCCATATTTTCGGACCTAGTGTTCCCTCACTATGTTATTTTAGACATTGTTTTGCTGATTGTAAAACTGTTTTACTTGTCTGCATTTAAAAAATATAATAAAATTCTCAGTTATAAAAAAAAAAATTAATATTAGTAGGGACAAAAATAACAAATATAATCTTACAAAAGAACAGAATGTAGCTTTGAAAGAGCTTAAAGAAAATAGTAAATGGACAATAAAAAAAAGCAGACAAGGGGGGCCAAATAGCAGTTATGGATGCAGGGTTATATCCAAACAAATTATAGATCTATTGTCAAATGAAAATACATACAGAAAAATAAAAGAGGACCCGACGATGGTCTATAAAAATAAATTGCAGTCGCTGCTACAAGAAGATGTAGCATTAAAAGTGGTGACAGAGAAAGAAGCAAATTATATTTGCCCAGAAAATCCCTCTTTGTCTGTGTTTTACAGTGTCTCCAAACTACACTAAGGGGATTTTGCCCCCGAAGGTTAGACCCATTGTTTCTAGCTCAGGTTCTCTGGGAGAACATTTGAGCAGGTGGGTACATGGCCTTTTACAGCTTGTGGGGCAAAGTATCCCAAGTTAATATTAGGATTGCAGGTAGTGCAATAAAACAGTGTGCCTAGAGATTTTTTCGAGGTTGAGATGGTCTCCGGATTATACATGGATTACATGTGATGTGGAGAGTTTATTTTCTACTATTCCGCACCACTTAACATTGGAAGGTATCAGTTATTATTTGGATCTTTATGGTCGGTATAGTGATGATTTAAACAGGTTCGTCATCATCATCAGTATTTCATATTTATTATCTACAAATTACTTTGTTTTTGATGATGATTTCTACCTCCAAATAAAGGGCGCCTCAATGGATTCTAAATTTTCGCCCTCGTTAGCCAACTTGTGCATGGCTTGGTGGGAGCAAAGGAAAATGTACTCCGATTTGAACCATTTTCGGGAGGGCATGATGTGACATGGGTGCTACATCGATGACCTTTTGATTGTTCGGGGTCTCGATGTGGCGTCTATACTGAACTTGTTCTCTTATTTTAATGACAACTGCCTTAATTTAAAACTTACGTTTTCATACAATAGTACAAGCACTCCCTTTCTTGATGTAGAACTCAGCGGTGAAGACAACAAAGTCCTCACAGTCTTGTACAGAAAACCTTGCTCTGATAATAATATACTCAGAGCTAACAGCTGCCACCCAAAGCATACCATACAGGCAATCCCGACTGGGGAATATATTAAAGCCAGAAGGGCCTGCTCAAAACAGGAAGATTATAACAATGAAATTACAAACATCAACTCTAGGCTAAAAGCAAGAGGCTACTCCAAATGGATTCTAAAAAAACAGCTACTACGTTTAGGGATAAAACACTTTTTAATTTAAATTTACCAAATACTAATTATTTTGTGCTATTTAAAGCTCTCTGTTTTTGTATTTTTTCCCTTTAACAAATAACAGAATGCCATTCTGTTGGTATACATTGGGTAAAAGGAACCTTATGGATATGTGCCAGGGTCATTACTAGAGCACACACTAAACATAAAGCATAAACATAATGGGCGACATGTCCCAATACGAATGCATCATTGTTTTCGTGTATTTTGCAAAAAAAAAACTGTTGATGCCACAACCGTGATATACCAAAACTAGCGGCGCATTTTACGCAGGCACGACACATTTGGAATGCGACTAAGTAGTTGCAGCACAGCCAAACAGCATTGTGAGAAAGGTTTATAACTGAGTATTTGAGCGAGTGTGAACGAGTCTTGCGAGTGTGTTTTCCTTTTTAAGTGTGTTTCTTTTAAGTGTTGGAGACTTAAGATTGAGGACTTTAGATTTGGGGAAATTAGAGGGGACAGTATTGTATTGCTTTATTTTTATAAATTATTTTCATATATCTTTTTTGGTAATCAATCCCCATGAAGAGTTTCCATGTGAGACCAATGCTGTCCAGTGCACATCCTGTGGCAATGTATTGCCATCCTTGAGCAACATTGACGGGGGCATACTGTGTGAGCTGGTGCACACTTGCACCTGTAGAAGGCCCGTATCCTGGATCTAAATGAGCAGTGGCAACACTGAGATCCATGCCAACTTGGATGCAAGGGTTTGCTGCCCATGTGCACTCATTCGCAGGTGTATATGCTGGGAGGGTGGCCGCATGGAGGGTGCAGGAACAATGAGGGAGCCTAGCTGGGGTAACAGCAGAAGAAAGGCTAGAGGGGAAGATGTGGCAGGGGGCTATGCCTGATCTGGTACACCCCAACAATATTTGCAAGATTGGCAGAAATGAGGGGGTTGGATATCAGCTCAGATATAGCTTGCATGCAGCAAGTCCACTAATCCTGGTCTGCTCCAGTAAGATGGGGAATAGGAGTGCAGGTAGGCTTGAAAGGTGCTAGAAGTTGGGGACTCCATTATTGGGGCACACTGACAGGGACAATCTGCCACAAAGACGGGATCGTCGAAACAAGTATGGTTGTGTACCTGGGGCCCGGTTTCGACATATCGCGGATCGGGTTGGACAGATTGCAGGGTGGGGGCTGTTGAGTATCCAGCCTGTCTGGTTCCCACATTGGCCCCAATGACAAAGTTAGTGGTTGGTGGAGTGTCCTTAAAAATGATTTCAGGGACTTAGCCAAAGCTCAGGCAAGGACTCCAGGGTAATATTTTCAGGAAATATTATTGTTCCAGGGTCACACCAGAGGGCAGTAGGGGAGATTAGAGATGTGAATATGTGGCTCGAACATTGGGTGTAGGAAAGAGGGATTGGGTTTTTGGAGAACTGGGCTGATTTGTCTTGGGCTTCAGACTCTTTGCTAGGGACGGTAAACGGCTGCACCCTAAATGGGGAGCGGCGGCATCTGTATTGGGGGACAAATGGACAGGAAAGGTGGAGGAATATTTAAACTAGGGACTGGGGAGGAGGGTTAAAACTTACACATACAGCGTGCAAGATAGTGAAAGATAGAGAGTGGGAATTAGTAATAAATCAGGGTTAGAGTGGAGGGAGGGGGTGTTAGCAATAGTTAAAAAGATCAGGAGAAAAGGAATTAAAAACTGAAAAATCTCTAAATTGCATGCTGACCAATGCAGGAGTCTGGGACCAACAAAATAAAGAAACTAGAATTACTAATAGCTGAAGAAAAAATATGACATAGTGGGGGAAAACTGGACATGGCTGGACGAGAGCTATGAAGCTGGGCGGGGTTAACATTTTTTTTACAGGGTTACAGTCTATTTAGAAAGGGATAGTAAAGACGGAAGGGGGGGGGCGAGGAGGTTTTATGTCTCTATGTAAAATCCTTGTCTAAAGCCAACACTGCGGGAAGATATAGGTACAGGTAATGAAACAGCGAGGAAGAATCAGTATGGATAAATATACATTGGGGGTAACATAACAATATAAACTAATAGGGGTCTGCTATAGGCCCACCCAAATATAACAGAACCCATTGGAAGATGTATCCTCAGGCAAATAGATGAGGCGGCTAATCAGATGAGGTTATGATTATGGGCGACTTTAACTATCCAGACATCAACTGGGGATCTGAAACCTGTAGCTCTCATAAAGGAAAACGGTTTTTGTCAATAACTAATGATAAATCACCTTGCCAAATGGTGCAAGAACCGATAAAGAGGAAAGGCCCTTCTAGATTAATATTGACTAATAGACCTGAACAGAGTAACAAAGTTCAGGCTTGAGGGGCACCTAGAAATAATGACCATTAATATAGTACATTTCCGTTTATCCTTCAATAGAGTTTTTTTGTCAAGGAGCCACAAAAACACTGAATTTTAGAAAGGCTAATTTTATTATGATTAGGGAGGCCCTAAACCGTATTCACTGGGACAATGTGTTTAAAATATGGCAGACAAAAATAATAAATGGGGATATTTTAAAAAAACATCCTAGGCTACACTGTGAGAGGGGTAATACTTTTTGGTAATAAACAATTTAGAAACAGGAAAAAACCCAATGTGGATCAAACAGGGATGTAAAGAGCAATAAAAAACAAAAAGAAAGGTGTTTTTCAGCTACATAACAGGAGGGTAGTGAAGATTGCACTAAGAAAGCTATAAGGAAAAAATAAAGTGTGTAAAATAAAGATAAAGGAAGCAAAGCGGAGATGGAAAGGACATATCGCTATAGAAAGTAAATCTAACCCCAAATATTTTTTAACTATATAAAAGTAAAAAAGATTAAAACAGAAAATGTTGTGCCCTTTGAAAAATACTGAGGGATAGACAGTAGAGGACATTGAGAAAAAAGCAAACCTATTAAACACTTTTTTCTCCTCTGTATTTACCCGAGGGAGGATGAGCTTCTTGTTGAAAACAGAGGGTGAAGTAAACTCCAACTTAAAAGTTTCTTGTCTAACCCAGGAAGAAGTGCCAGGCTCCGTCTTACGAAGATTAAAATGACAAATCCCCAGGGTCCAGATGGAATACACCACGTGTCTAAGGGAGTTAAGTGATGTCATAAGATAGGCCCCTAATCTTAATATTTACTGGACTGTCTAATAACGGGGTATGTCCAAAAGGATTGGCACATAGCAAAATGTGGGCCAATATTCAAAAAGGGGGTCAAAAAGTGATCAGGAAACTATAGGCCGGTAAGTTTAACCTGCTAGTTGTAGGTAATAATGTTTGAAGGTTTTCTCAGAGTTGCTATCCGGAGTATCTCACTGAAAATAAATGTATAACGCCGTCCTGCATGGGTTTTCAGAAGGATCGGGTCCTGTTAGACTAATCTCATCAGCTTCTATGAGAAGTCAGTGCTAGACTGGATCGGGGTTGTGGGTGACGGCACTGGATGTCATATATCTAGATTTTTCTAAAGCATTTGATCGCGTGCCACATAAATGGTTGGTAAATAAAATGAGAATGCTTGACTGGGGGAGAAATGTGTGCAAGGGGTAAAGCCAACTGACTACATGATAGAAAACAAAGGGTAGTAATTAACGGTACATTACTTAGACTGGATTGCGGTTACTAGGGTCAGTATTGGGCCCTATCCTCTTCTCATTTTCATTATGATCTTACCACAGGGATAACACAGTAGATAGATTATCGATCTTTGCAGTACGATACTAAGCTCTGCTGTTAAAGTTAATTCAAACACAAAATAGAGGATAATGTGTTATTACTAAGAGGGATCTGGAAAGTTGGAGGCCTGGGCAGGGAAAAATGGCCTGATGAGGTTTAACACAGATAAATGCCATGGTGTATGCACATGGGGAGGAAAAATCCATTACGATGGACTAAATGTTTAAATGGGAAAAGCTGGTTTAAAGTGACTATGGAGAGAAGGACTTGGGGAAGTCCTGGTGGGACAGTAAAACTTAATTGTAAGCAGCAAAGTGTCTGACAGAAGGCTGCCAAGGCAAAATAGGATCTTGGGTGCATTAAAAGGGGCATAGTGGCACATGATGAGAACATTATTCTCCCATTATACAAGTCACTGTTAGACCACACATGGAATATTGTGTACAGTTTTGGGCACCAGTGCACAGGAAAAGACATTGTAGAGCTGAAAAGGTACAAGGCGGGCACAAAAATAATAAAAAGGGAGCTGGGTGGGACTACAATACCAGAAAAGATTAGCAAGATTGGGGTTATTTGTTTAGAGAAAAGACGGCTTCGGGAGGACTTAATAAAATATGTTTAAATACATCAAAGGTCAATATAGAGATCTCTCCTAAGATTGATTTATACCAGGGCTTGTATCTAGAACAAGGGGGCCTCCTCTATCTTGAGGAACGAAAGTTTCTAACATTAAACATAGAAAGGGAATTTTACTGTTAAGAGGCAGTGAGACTGTGGAAATCTCTGCAGAGGAAAATTGTCTTGGTTGAATTCACTGCAGAGTTCAAAAAGGGTTTGGATGCATTTCTGGAGTGTAATATATATGGTTTTAGTGGTCTAGGATTTATGGTGGGGGTCATTGATCCAGGGATTTTTCCGATTGACCAGATTGGATAGTCGGGAAAGGAATTTTTCCCTAAAATGGGACAATTGGGCTTCTAATAATTGGGTGGGTTTTTTTGGCCTTACTCTGGATCAACGCCTTAGCACAACAGGCTGAACTGGATGGACGTCTCGTCTTTTTTCGGCCTTACAAACTATGAAACTATGAAATATGCTAGCAATTATATGCTATGCACCTAGATTATGCAATGCACCTACATAGGCGCATCAATTATACTATGCAAGGTATACCACACAACAGATGTTTGACAGGTTCATTCATTCAGGCACACTATACACTCATTTAATGTGCCTTAAAACTGGCGTGGCGGCACCTCTTTTCGGACATATCACGCAATATGTACACTGCCTTAGTCATCACTTTATTGACTTAGTATTACTCTACAACAATGTATGAGTGTTTGAATTTCATGGTATGGTGGGTGTTTTTACCATTCTTAAGATATATTGAGCTTAACATCCTTAAAGAGAATACTTCTGGGTTTATAGCCTATGGATATTCCTTATTTGGAGATATTTAAGTGACAGCTGTGGTTAGTGGAAGGAAACCAGAATATGTTCTGTACTCAGCTGATGATATTACAGAATGTGGATCTGTCATATTAATCTTCCAACCACTTCCGCCTTTAGGCACAACTTGTGCCAAATTAAGACAGTTATCTTTTCCATTATGGATACATTTTAAACCAATTCTGCAGAATTCATGATATTCTGCAAAATACATAATAATAAATACGAGCTAAAGTGTAGGTATAGTAACCACAATTCTGTACAATAACTTTACTGGCAAAAACTGGAATTTGTGAACATGGAGATTTTTGTTCAGGTTTCATGTGTAATTGCTATAAAACATACAGTATGTTAAGATAGGGAAAAGATCACCATGATGGCAACAGTACGTGACTGGTACAGAAGGAGCAAGGCCGCTGGCCGCGACGGCTTACAATCTACAAGGAGGGAGATCACTTTTTTGCAGTATTTTTTCTAAAATTATGGCAAAAAACAATCTCAACACAACATTACTGCAATGTATGCACCCAGCCTCGGACACAAGAAATGGCTGTTTCACATAAGACAAAAAAAAGGTTATTTTAGCCTAAAATTCTGGAGATATTAATAAAATAGACTGCAACATAACTCCTAAACTGGGGCAAAGGTTATTTTACAGGATTGGAATGGGTTCACTGAACAGATCCCTGGCACTTCTAGACCCGTGGCACTGTTTCCCCGACATCCCTTCCATCTTATGTCAGTTCCTGTCCAACTTTACACTAGGGGTTATCTACATGATATTGGACTGGACGTAACATTGTACCTACTTCACCACAAAATGGGAAGCACCAGATATAAGGAAATTGAGCCTCTGAAATCGTTATTAAGGAGCAGTGATGGAACTGTAAGAAGGTCTGTTAATAATTTTCATAGAATCATGTTGATGTATATTATATTTCCATGACTACATAGTGGTTTGTATATTTCCCCTCACCAGTCAAGAATGTGTATTCATTTCACAGATCTACATGCTGTTTACTCAAGCAGTCATTAACTCCAGGTCATAAAACTACTACTTTATTCAGGCTTGTTAAGTCTGGCCTGGTCATAAAGCACTAAATGCCATAAACCTCTTTGTTGGAGGCTTTATCTCTAACATGGAGGTTCTCTACTTCAAAAGTAAGGATAGTAAAGAACCAATCCACTCTCACCTTGATACCCTCTGATCCTAATCATAATGGGTCAGTTAGGTTACACATCTAATAGATTCATTAGATATGAATTGTCCTTCCCCTTTTATAATCTATTCAGCCAGTTGGGAACCACAAATTACCCTAATGAGCTGATGGGCAGCTATAAAATCTAAATCGGCTGGGCACGTTATAAAATATGATTTCCAGAGGAAATCAGTGTTCACTGCATGAGGATTAAGCCGTCAGCTGAGAAGTGTTCCCCTTTCGTCCTTATCCCAGGAACTGAGAAGTATCTACTGTAAGTGTTATGTATATTCTAAGATTTTCTCAATTTTTATGACTGCAAATTGCATGTTTTTATGGCACATTAGCAAAACAAGGCCATACTTACAGCTCAGTGTCTGGACTAAAGACTGAACCCAGTAGCAGGCAACACAAGCCCCTGTGCTACTTGGGAAAGATTAAACAGGTGCAGTTAATTGATCAGCAGAAGCTCACACACCCCTCCACTAGGGAGACAATTAGATGATCAAAAACTGCACATTTAATTGATACCTGTTCTCACCAGTATGCAAAAAAGCCACAATATAATACACATGGAGATTGCACAAATGCAAAAATACCGTTAAGACAGTGACTCACATGCCTTCTATATATGAGGCGGGGTAGTTGCTGGTATTATAATTGCAGTTAGGGGCCGTTAATACGGCACAGAACAAATACTGGTCGGTTTATCCGACCGGTATTTGAACTGCTGTCGTGCCGTGCACACGGCTGCAGGGGCACGTCTTTTCTCCGTGATTAGCCCTTCCCTATTAGCCCTTCCCCTTCACATAGACATGTTCTTCCGCCGCCCGAAAACTGGACGGAAGAATGAACATGTTCTATGTTTTTCGGACCGCCGGTGGTCTGAAAAACCGCAGGGCGGAAAATCCGTGCAGTGGGAACCGCTGCTCGGGTTTTTCATAGAGGCCCGTGATAAAAGTGTTCACCCGGCTTGCAGACGGTTTTCAAAACCGACAACCGAAAAACTGTCTGAAACACGGGGAAACCCCTGCCATGGGGACAAGGCCTTAGATGATAAAAAAACGGCACTGGCTGGACTAAAGACTGAACCCAGCAGGAGGCAATACAAGCCCCTGTGCTACTTCGGTTCAGTCTTTGGTCCCGCCATTGAGCTGTAAGTATGGCCTTTGTTGTGTTTTTGAGTAAATAATGTTCCATTTTTCTGTAAATTGTAGGGACTCGCAAGATAGGAGGAACCTTGACGCGGTTTGCAAACTTGTGAAATATATTGGCCACTGTATCAACTAATTACTTCATATTTGATGTTTTTCCAGTATGTAATTTTTTTTTTGCCCTAAATACTGGGGAGCAGAGGGAGTCAGTATTTTGTGTTGGACACCTAAAAAGTGCTGGGCAGCCCGCTCAATCGAATAGTAGAGGTGTCATAGGCTGTAAGCCAGCATGGTGTACCACACGTATCTGCATTAATGGCACCCTTTGCATAGCCATATCAATAATTATAATACCAGCAACTACCCCGCCTCATATATAGAAGGCATGTGAGTCACTGTCTTAACGGTATTTTTGCATTCATGCAATCTCCATGTGTATTGTATTGTGGCTTTTTTGCATACTGGTGTGAACAGGTATCAATTCAATGTGCAGTTTTTGATCATCTAATTGTCTCCCTAGTGGAGGGGGGTGTGAGCTACTGCTCTTCAATTACCTGCACCTGTTTTATCTTTCCCAAGTAGTACAGGGGCTTGTGTTGCCTCCTACTGGGTTCAGTCTTTAGTCCAGCCAGTGTGGTTTTTTATCATCTAATTGTCCCCCAGTGGAGGGGTGTGTGAGCTACTGCTCAGCAATTACCTGCACCTGTTTATCTTTCCCATGTAGCACAGGGAGTTGTGTTGCCTCATACTGGGTTCAGTCTTTAGTCCAGCCATTGAACTGTAAGTATGACCTTGTTGTGTTTTTGAGTAAATAATGTCCCATTTTTCTATGATTTTTTGTACGACACATTAATTTACTTTTCTTTTTGTATTTTATATAAGAACTATAACTTATTTCTATTAAAAGGGTTTTCTCAGCACGTTGTTTCACCGGCTGACAGGCAGTTTTGCACTCAGTCTCCTCAGGCTGTAGATGGGTTTACAGCAGTGATTAGCATATATTAACTTCAAGCAGTTATTCTGACGGAGCAGGAGATTTTGTTATATCTAACGAGATTACAGATAAAGCCAGGCTTTTCAGTCCTCACAGAACATGTACCATTTGTTTACTGTTGCTAATCTTGCTAAATCTAATTAATTCACTCACAGCTCAGTCCCTTCAGTCCATCCATGGAGTGACATGACTCCCTGCTCTCTACTCTGTCAGCTAATCAGATAACAGACGTGTGTCTGGTATGCAGGTTACCATAGAAACCTGTGTGCACTCAGAGAGCTGATAAAATGTCTCTTATCTCATGACTAAAGTAAAATGTATTGACCAATGTACTTAGGAAATATCTTCATTTAACAGTCCCTTTATGTTGAATGCTAATCTTTGTAGTGAGCAAACCCCTTTAAAGCTAAAAACTGTAATAAGTCTGGTCCTTGTACACAATACAAATCCATGGTCTTGATCTAAGTGTTTAACCCTGTAAGTGCAAGCAAGAGGTGTTTGTGGGTATCGGAGTCCTTCCCTCCAATTTTGATTTCTTTTGAGGAAGGTGGTGGCATCAAATGTTTTTGGGGTCCCTGGACTGAGTATGGGAAATAAATCAACTCCTTTACAGTGGCACTCACGTCACATGCTTATAAGTATGTACATGACACCGGGAAACTGATAAGTTCATCCATCCACACCCAGTAAATAATACCTTATCCCACAGTTAGGGTTAGGGTTACGGGTACCGGCTGGACTAGAGCTAAATCTAGGGTGAAAATGAAAAATTTTTGGACTGAGATGTCCCATTCCCAATTTTTTTCATAAATTCAGTTGAACCTATGTTAAGTTGAACAAGAAATTACTGGAGCAGCACTATGGCAGCTGTACCATTGAGGAGTATAGAAAATGCATGTTCAAATATCTAATGTGAGTTTATGGAGGAAGGGCATGGTGGCCATTAAAAAGTGTCTTTAGCACTGGATGACCCTGTAGATGATTTGCTATGTAATGTCTTGTTTCCCTTGTGGTTGTGCTGCAGAGAAATTGAAGACTCGCTGATGGAATCCCCCAAAGATTACAGTTGATCAATAAGGGTCTAATCAACAAGAACTGTCCAAAGCAGACAAACATGTTTAAGGTCATTTACCAATATAATCATGAATTAAACTAGAACAGCTTTATGGAGCTATCAATGCCTCTGCATAGCTTAACTATATCCAGTTTTTTTTTTTTGTCAATCACTAAGGTCTATTTGTTAATATCAGTGTGTGTGTGTGTATGTGTCTAAGATAGGAGTAAAAACTACCAGCAGGTCCACAATATATCAGACACCAGCATATATTTTTTAGGTTTATTAGGATTCTCAGGTTGTAAACATTAATTACAGCAACAATCAGTATAACAAAATAATCACTGGGTGGATATGCACTGTAGGAAGCGGGTTACTTTTAGACAGTCGTACAGTAGGGCACAGGTTCCACCTTACATATAAGGTGACATAGGCACTGGATTAACAGGCAGTGGGTTTGCTTACCCCTTCATTCCCTACAGATCTATTAACTGAAGCCATAGGCAAGAAAAACCAAAGCATCAACTAGAAGAATGCAGACTACCGTCTGTTAATGATATGTACAGAGATGAAAGATTGTGAAGGTTCAATATTACACATTTCTAACTTATGACCTTTATGTACCTGTAAATTAGGATATGTTCACACGGCTGATTTGGATGCTGAATTTTCAGAGTCAAAGCCTCATCTGAAAAGCGTCGCAATTCAGCACTTTTCAGACGTAGATTTAATCAGGTTTTGGACAAATTTTTCCAACACTGTTTTCTTTTAGAAACACCAATACAAATTAGTAGCCAAGACAAAAACAGTGGCCAAAAACCACACCGAGGTTTTGGATGAGGTTTTGAAGCTCTGCATTGATTCCTATGGGGATTTTCAGCATTGAAAACACTTATTTTTCAGCGCCCAAAACAGCGTACAAAGAAGCGCAGACAAAATCTTTGTGTGTAAACTACAACGCTGTCTTACAAAGGAATCAATGAAAATGAACTGGAGGCGTTTTGGAGGCTTTTTTAAGCTCCGAAAACAGCATCAAAATCAGCCGTATAAACATCCCTTAGTTCTTAGTTTCTGTACAAACAGTTATCTTCAGAATAAGTAGATGAAGAATAATAAATAGTCTTCTGTAGCATTTTAAATGATCAGGATTACTGTTAAATTCCTTCAATTCACCAGATTTGAGAGAAGCTGGATTATCAAACATTTGCAGCAAGAAACAGACATTGAGATGAGTGAATTTCCTACCACAGAGCGGTCTATTCTGCATCAAAGATAACAAAAAACTAATTATTGATCCCTATTTCGGGCAAATACAGCTTTGTAATAAGAAATTTGCTTGTTGGCCAAGCTTCAACAAAGTAAAGCTTTGCTGATGCATGTAGACCCAAAAATGAAGCTTCACATTTTAATCAATAGAGTATTCTAGTTTGTTAGTTCTGTCCAGTTTTTCAAGATTTTCTACTATAGGGCAGAAGTCTGAAGTCTAACGATAGTGTAAAGGAAATTGTGTTATATGCTTAACTAAAACATTCTACATGTAAAGATGTGACATCTAATTTTATATAGCAGAGCAGACATACTGCCGTGTTTTCCATTAGACCTTGTCATAAATTGCAACAAAATGTGGAGCATCTCTGGTGCATAATCTTGAATCAACTTTTAGACCGCTTTACACTATATTATATTATTAGTCACCTCATCCAAAAAGGCATGTGCTAAGGGGCGTTCACATGATGTTAATTAATAGGTTTGCGGTATCTTTCGGGGTTCCACAAAAAAAGATACCCTGGTGGATACTGTGACAAAGATGCGGTGGCCTGTTAGAAGATAATGGCGAGACGCAGTCCAGCGTGGGCCTCATTTTGCTTTATTTGCTGGTGCATACATTTATTTTAAGGGACACAATAGCGTAGGCTACCAGCTGGCAAATAGAGCAAAATGTAGCCCATATTGGTCTACGTCTCTCCATTATCCCCTATGGGGCCACCGTTGCTATGTTACAGTATCCACGGGGGTTCCTTTTTCTGGGGTACCATGACAGATACCATGAACGTATTCAGTAACGTTGTGTGAACGCCCCCTTAGTTGGGTGGGGCATGGCGTAGCACAAAACAAATGCTATGAATGTCGCAAAAATTTTGGAGTAGAATATTTGTGCAAAGTAAGCCTACTAATAGTTGTTATAAAAAAGTCCAAAATGTGCCAAATTTATCATACAGAATGAGCCACCATGAAAAATGTGAAGCACACAGGATTAATACATATATCCCACTGAGGTTTTTGCCAAAACAGTTTTTAACATATTTAGAAATCATTTTAACCTAAGTTTATTTAATACAGATTTCAGCGGTGTTCACTATGGTTCGCCCATCTCGGATATTAGATATTTAAATCAAATCTGCTATTGTTTAAATCACAGACCATAAAAAATTGTCAAATAAAATCATACAAATTGCTTCTCTTTCAAATATTCCAATCATGTGATCGTATCTTGCTGCAGGTTTACACACTGAGCTTTTATTAGTCCTGTACCTGTGAGTCCATCACAAGACAGACTGTTATACCCTGGGAGTATACAATGAAGGCTTCTATTGAATGACTGAAGCAGAGGTCCTGAAAATCTTGAGGAATTGATACAAAAATTATATTGGAAAATGGAATTACTTTTATACAAACAATATTTATTTGCTAAAAGCATAATCCGCTTTAAAGGTCGGATTCACACTTGCACTTTTCAAGGCAGTTTTGTTTGTTTTTTAAAGATACAGAAGAGAGAAGTACTCAATTGGTAACATACTCTGATTTCTGATTTTCAGCTCATTGTATTTTTCGTACTAATTAGGCCTTAAAGGGGTTGTCTCGCTACAAGGATTGTTTTTTATGTTAAAGACCTTGCAAAAACAAGTCACTTTGCAATGTGTCCATTAACAGTATCCTCCCTATTCCTAGATATCCCCTCTTGTATGGGCTGCATCAGCTCCTCAGGTCGCTATAGCTACAGACCTCTTCTCTCTCCTGTCAGAACTGGTTGCTATAGCTACAGACCTGGTGTCCTCAGCAGCTCCTCACTGCAGGCCAGTAAATAGCCAGTAAGCACAGTATTCAAAAATTAAACTGTGAAAACAGGACTGAGATAATATGAATCGATGTAGTGAGAGAACCCCTTTAACTTTTGGTCTTTTGTCTTTACTGGAATAAAATGTTATTGGCTTACAATAGTATATGTTTTTATTTTGTAATTTGAAAAACATAATAATTATAAAAAAAAAAAAGAGAGAGAGAGAGAAAAGTAGTAGAAGTCTTTTCCTTAAGGGCAGAAATATACAAAGCGGTTTTGGCAGAGTCAAGCAGCGGCACCCCTCTCCAGTGATTTTTAATCTGCTTAAGAAGCAGCCGCGTGGATTTCTAGATCAACACCAGCAAAATGGCCATGCAGTTTTAACAGATTTCACCTGCTAATCTGTGCAGCTGCTTTTTTAACCATTTAAAAATCATTGGTGTGAGATGCCACAGCAGGTCTTGGCCACGTCACGGCTGCACTGTGAGAGTAGAAAAACAAAGGCAAATCTGCAGCATGCTGTCATTTACTTGCAGATTTAATCTGATGCCAATGGACTGTTCTAAAACTATTCCTTCTTCTTGGATCTACTGCAGTCTTAAAAAGTCAAAAACTGTATGTGTGAATACAACCTAAGGGGATGTACGCTACCATATTGGCCTAATAAATAGCCAGATTCTTTTCCTATAGAGATGAGTGTGTGTACGTCACGGTATCAGTTTCCTAAAGGATATCAATAAAATTGTCTCTATAAGTGCAATGAGGAACTGATATATAGCAGAGCAATATGCAAATAATACACCGGCAGTGGATAGCTATAGTCTAACTGCATAGTACATAAGACACTTGTTTGTGAAGAGATGTGGATAATATGGAATGGATATAAAATGTATACACATCCTGCAGGGAGAAGAAGTTTTTGTCAGTATAAATTCACTACAATAATATGTAATGGATAAATAGTATGCTTGTTGGTAATGGTGTAATATAAAGGTATCAATCTCGTCTTCTTCACCAATTCACAACTAAAGGTCAGTTGCATTCTTAGCTTCTTAGCTATAGCCTTATAATGTAGTTTTTTACAGACCATAGTATATAGGGCCCCTACCATACCTCCATTGTATGCCATATATATAGGGGAAATCCAACCTAGAAGCATTGATGCGTGGGCAAATTCACACTGCTATATTTGTCACCTGTATACCATCTGCATATTGTCTGCCAAAAATAAGAATGAGGCCAAATGAGAGAAGAAAGATCAGTCTTTCCTTCATATTTTTCCTTCTTTTTGTATCCACTCCTAAGTTTGACTGCTACACCAATTGCATATGTGATTCAAGCCTTAGGCCTGGTTCACAACTGTGTTGGAGGCTCCATTGAAACCTCTACCATAGATTCCATCAAAAATTCCAGAAAAAATAGTGCAGCAGGCTGAGCTATTTTTTCCATTAAAAGATCGGAGGGAAACATGACTGACCCCATTGTAGTTGACCCTAGGCTTGATTTACGATTTGGATTTATGCCTTGTATTACAAGTCATACTTTCCCATAGGAAAAATATGACATGCAATCAATTCATAGCAGAGATCCAAGAGACAACCTTGGGTTTTTACTGCATATTTGACTTATGTCTTCATGTGGATTTCACAATGTTTTAGGGTTCATATTAGCCCCATCAAATGTGGCTAATCCACGTTCTAGCTCCTGACACATTTTCTGAGTTAATTACCCATGGAAAATGAGCAAATAATTGGTATGCAGTTGATTTTTTTTCGTGACGCAGAAAAAACACACCATGTGCCCTCACTGATGTTCATTCCAAAATATGGGATGCATTTTGGAGCGAAAAATGCACACCCTATGCTTCAAAATACAAGAAATGCCATGTAAACCCAGTCTTAGGGTGCATTTTACCATGAATCACAATGGCTGTGGCAACTGACGACGAATAAAATTGCAAAATGGTGGCGATTGACGGTATAAATATATGTGCCTTTTGCAGCACAGTTATTAGCATCATGGATATAACCACATGGCACAACCACTACATGTGAATACAGTTGTACTGTACAGTGCCACACAGTTAAAAAACGTTTGGCAGAACTGCTTGCTTTTCACTATATGTTTTAGTGTTGTGTTTAGCCATTAGGCATATGCAGGTCGTGTTGATGGTGTTACACCAGTTCATGCTGCATGGCTAAAAACCACATTACAGTACAGTGACAGCTCATGGTAAAAAGTGCGCGTTTGCTGCAGTTTTTGACCACGTGGCACAATACCTACCCATTGGAATATACCCTTTCCTACAAAATCTAGGCCTCAAGTATCACTGTACTTCATAGTGTGGCTGTGGAATAGTCTGCTCATGCCCAGCTGTCAAAAAAAGGAAAATGATGAATTCATTCTGTAATCCTTTTCCAATATAATTAAATAAAACGCTAAATGTGAACAAGCTCTTAGAGTTGATGCATGTCTACACAGATTCAGAAGAACATAAGCCGAAGCAAAGAACTATAGGAAAGCAATCATCCCCAATCTGTAATGATAGAGTGATATGTTTGGTCCCTTCCAGCTGGGGACATAAATACAGTAAAGGCCATTTTATATTCACTGGAAGTATCAAGGGCTTTGTGGATATGGAGGCTGCAGCTGCCTTTCCTACTGTCTTTCACTTAGTAAGGCAAACACCATATTAAGCATTCATTAATAACACGGCACAGGACTGCTGCTTAAAAACTCATCACATATCAGGCTTCATTTATCAAAACTAACAGTAAAACTGTCTTTTCTGCTCATTTCAACCAATTAGAGGTCAGTTTTTATTTTGCCACAGCAGTTTAAAAAATAAAAGCTGAGCTTCAATGTGTTGGTACGGGCAAAAGAGGCAGTTTTGATAAATGAGGCCCAATATCTGCTTACGATATGAAGTTATAATAAGCGAAAGGCCGTGTCCACACAATGCAGTCATAACAATGCTGAAACTATATTTTCATGGAGAAAACTGAGAAAAGATCCCAAATAAAAAAGCATAATTCTACCATTTCATTATCTGTCACTATGCAGCCACAGCACAACAACCTCATTAGATGAACACAGATTAAGGTGCTTTCACATGGTGCAGTCTTGTGGCGTTTTTGATGCATTTCATTTATAACTAAACTGCCATAGTTAACAGCAGGCGCCTTTTGATTTCCTAAATTGTTTGGAAAGGTGTTGTAAGTGAGTAATCAATTTTTGTATTTAGGGTGCTTTCACACAGCACAATTTTGGTGCAGTTTTAACTGCGCTCCAATTAAACTGCCTTTATTAACAGCAGCTTCTTTCACTTCTCTAAACTGTTTGGAAAGTGAGTAATCAATTAGTGTGATTGTAATCCACAAGACTTCATACACAGTCATTGATTACTTACCTGAAACACCTTTCTGAATAATTTAGACAACTGAAAGAAGTTTGCTGGTAATAAAGGCAGTTTAATTGGAGCGGAGTTAAAACTGCACCAAAACTGCGCTGTGTGAAAGCACCCTTAAAGTCTGCAAGACTATAGGCAGAATAACTGATTACTCATTTGCAACACCTTTCCAAAAAATTTCGAAAATTGAAAGGAGCCTGATGTTCACAAAGGCAGTTTCACTGTAGTTCAGTACTGCAACTAAAAAACAACACAAAAGTGCGCTGTGTGAAAGCACTTTAACAAAAGCAAGAGAAATTTACAGGGCTTCATTCCCATTTACCTGCACCTAATGATGTCATATAATGAAAAGACGCTTAGAAAACCAGTGTGAGCTCTGTGAATCCCTTTGCACTGCTGTCCAGGCAATACTTCCTCTGGTGCGCTCTAATAATTAGCAGGTTATTGGTCAAGTAACTGTGAGTAAACATTGGTACAGCAAAACAACAAAAAAAGAAGAAGTCCTGAGTCCAAGAAACTGCAACACTGTACAAATAAAAAACACAAGCTTCTTGTAGAGCAGGGTACGGTGAAGGTAGAAAACAATTATCGAGCCACCTCCCTTCCAAGAAACATCCCTTCTGCATTAATGAGCCATGTGGAAGATGAAGGATATATGGAAATTATCACCCAGTATGTCCATGGGTGCCATTTCCAATACTTGTTTGATACTGTCCTGACAACACCTTAAATATGGTACAAAAGATGGTCTTGCTGCAGCCCATAAATGTATTGGGGATGGACATGGCTGTAGCAGACAGAGACTTCAGCCTGAAGGGATGTTCTGAAGAGACATGATGAGTCAACAGGGAGGAGTTCATATTGGACGGGTATTTGAGGACAATAAATAAGATACTGTAATGAGTCCATGGGTACCACATCCGTCTCCAAACTGATCCTTTAAGTGGCAGGTTGGGAAGCAGGAAATGTGAGGGGTAAGTGCCATCGGGATGGGGTGCTCATTGCTCCTGTATCTGTTGCTGCATTTTCTGCAACATTTCTTGCATTCTTCGCAGCTGGAAGAAAATAAGATTGGTTGAGACATTAAAGACATTAATCATTTCTACAAGACTAATAGAAATATTTAATTGTTGACATAAAGACCTGCACAACTTGGCATGATGTAAAGACTAAAATGACCTGGGACCTCCTCTGGACCTACGGGTACTCTCCGCAAACCACCTGAAAAGGCCACTATCACCCATTTTGGGGGCAGCATCGCCCATTTTGGGTTTTTTTTTTTGCACAAGCACGTGCATTCAACTTGTTTAGTTGACCATGACAAAGTCTGTTCTCAGTGGAACCTGTCTTGTTAAACCGATGTATGGTCTTGGCCACCGTGCTGCAGCTCAGTTTCAAGGTGAAGGTAAAATTCTTATAGTCTCGGCCATCTGTATATAGAGCAAGAATTCTTTTTTCAGATCCTCAAACAGTGTTTTGCCATGAGGTGCCATGTTGATCTTCAAGTGACCAGTATGAGAGACTGTGAAAGCGATAACACCAAATTTAACACACCTGCTCCCCATTCACACATGAGACCTTGTAACACTAATTATTCAAATGACACCGTGGAAGGAAAATGGATAATTGGACACAATTTGTCCATTTTGACTTAGGGATGTACTTACCTTTGTTGCCAGTGGTTTATCCATTGATGACTGTGTGCTGAGTTTTTTTGAGGGCACAATTTACACTGGTATACAAACTGCACAAGATATAATGCAATAGTGAGGCATGTACTCAGGTTTGTGAGATACCGTATACTACACTGAAATCCATTAATACATTAGATCATGCCCCACAGTGGGACTAAGTAACAAAGAAAAGAAAGTGCTGTCTGACATTAGCGTCTGGAGTGATCACTTCCTAATTATGATGTAAAGAAATGGCATGTGGATGTCAAGCAACGCGTGCTCCAACTGGAAGGAAGCAGAAGACCCAAAGCAGCGGCAGCACTGGAACAGAGGTGAGTGGAGAAGCATGTAGGACTTTTTTATTTTCTTGCAGTAAAACATTGCCTTGGAAAACCCTTCAATGTTATTAGGATACTACACAACACAGTACATCTTTCCCTGGATTTCATCTGAATTAATTCATGTATAGTTAACTTAGATCATGCTGTCTATATTTTGTCTATCCCTAATCTCCAAAGTAAACCTTTGTTTGAAAGACATTCTTGAGGGCACAAGAAAATGTAATCTAGACCTGAATGCAGTTTTGCACAGTCAGCACACTGTGAACCAGTGTGCCATCTATTGGCCAGTCATCTGAACTGCAACTTTCTCAATCGTGAGTCACATTATAGAGTTATGTTGAGACTCATACTGGCCCACAGAAGAGCAGGAGAAACCCTCGAGTGGGCTCAAGGGAATGGTGGGCCCCTGGGTAAGGTGAGCCACTTAGAATAGCAGGCCTTGGGCTGCTTTTCAGGGAGAAAGGAAGAGAGACAGAATAAAGAGTCGTGTGTAGTATGTGCAGTCATGTACAGTAGCTATAGAATGGGCTCTAAGGGTATGTTCACACAGCATAATTGCGGCGTGCATTTTACCACGTATTTGCACTTTAAGGCCTCGTTCACACGGCTTAAAATGGGACTGATTGGAGCCGTACTGCGCGCCGCATTTGCGCTGCAGTACGGCTCCAATCCGTCCCAGTAACTACGGTAATCCACAGTTCTCATAGAGAACTCTCTCCCCGCTCGGCGAATCCGCCGCGGGGGGAGAACGTGACATGCACATTATTTACGACTAATGAGTGTCTATGGGGCCGGCGAGCAGCCGGCCCCCCGCCCCGCCCCCGCTGCATGGCTGCCGGCGTAATTGCGGGGCGAAATCCGTCCCCGCAATTACATCAGCAATAAGCCGTGTGAACATTGCCTAATAAGGCCGAAATGTGCAGCGCAATTACGGTAATTCATAGCTCTTAGAGAGAACTTTGAATTACGTCTTGTCTCCCCTGGCGTACAATACGATCGTATTGTACGCTGGGGGAGAGAAGTGACATGTCGTGCCGTTGATAATGCAAGTGAATGGAGCAGGCCAGGGGCTGGCTCCCCCCGGGCTTTAGAAGTTCGCGCTGGACAGCACAGACTTCTAAAACACATGCCCCAATACACCGTGTGAACAAACCCTAAGAATCAACTGTACTGGTGGGTCCCAAGAATCAGCTCCACTGGTGGTCCCAAGAATCAACTTCACTGGTGGACCCTAGGGATCCACTCCCTTGGTGGGCCCCAGGGATCAATTCCACTGGTGGGTCCCAAGAATCAAATCCACTGGCGGTCCCCAAGAATCAATTCTACTAGTGGGCCCCAAGACTCAACTCCACTGCTGGGCCCCAAGAATACACTCCACTGGTGAACCCAAGAATCAATTCCACTAGTGGACCCAAGAATCAGCTCCACTGGTGAACCCAAGAATCAAATCCACTGGTGAACCCAAGAATCAACTGCACTGGTGAGTCCCAAGAATCAGCTCTACTGGTGAGCCCCAAGAATCAACTCCACTGATGGGCTCTAAAAATCCACTCACTGCTGGGCCCCAAGAACCAACTCCACTGCTGGGCCCCAGGCACCCTAGTCTGACACTGGTTATGTTGTCAGAAGACTCCAGCATAAAGGTAGATCTATCAACCCAATATAAGTCTGGATTGTTCATTTTCCTGCTCCATCATAGTTTTTTTTCAAAAGTAGTACCTGAATATTTCCTCTTATGTTTTACCGTAAATTAAGGCAGTTCCAAAAAGGGCTGACCTGACAGTTTTCTATTCTGATCCCCGGGCCCAAAGATAAGCCTGCTAGGCACTGACTACATACCTCTTCATCCTTCATTTTAATAAGTTTCTCTGTTTCAGCATCAGGTGTTGGCAATGGCAGGATAGGGATGGGGCTTTCTATCCTGTTGTCCTGAGTCAGTTTGCTGCAAAAGACAAGACACTGTGTATTAGCAATACACAAGCAATGAATAATTGTTTTTAGCCAATACTATTGCCGTTATATTTTCTTTACTGCTTGTATATTATCTTCGTACTGAATGCATTACTGTTAAGATAGAGATTCTTTTGTATATTTGTAGTAACTTCATATGTGTTTGGAAAACCTTATTTTTTATCATCACTTTTAAAGGATATTCCCAGGTTTGTGCGTGGGGGAAGGGAGAGGGTTTAGTTTGTCTCTGTGTTATATCTCATAACAGGTGTATTTTTCTTTATTCTATGTAAAAACTGACAGAACAGCTGTGTTATTTCATAAGCTTTAATTGGATCCTAACTTCTGTACTGCTGTTTCTCTTCAATAAATAATATCTGATTTTTTTTTTATATTCCGATCACAAGTTATGGCTGAGGTGGGAACACCCCCATAGGTTACAAGGATTAAGGAAACAGTAAGTGGGCTATTCTACACTGTTTCTGTAATTCCCATAGATGTGAATGGGAGCTACGAACACTACAAGCTATAATGTTTCTATAAATATTGAGCTATGGAAACAGAAGAGTTCACTGTGATCAAGAACCTTTCAAGGTTTGAAATGCGTAAGCGTGTCACCGAGTGTGCCATGTATGTTGCACCACAATCGTATGCCTTGTCAATTAGAAGATGCATGCTTTATCCAAGCATGCTGGATGTGCATTTTAACGAAGTTGCAGTTTGACACTGAAAGCCGACAGGGATCTGGGCATTCAAAAAAAATATAGAGCTTGAAAATACCAAATATTGAACATGAAAATTCAAGGAGTTTAAGTACAAATATTCATTATTTGTAGTCTGTCTGTAGCTCACTGTGCTAGGCTGCTTCTGTAAAACCCATTCACATCTATGGCAGTTACTGCAACAGCTCAAAACACCCTTTAAGCTGTTACCATAATCCTGGCCACCTAAACTGGCTACATTAGAGTAGGAAAGGTTTAGTAGACCTACATTCTAGTGATAGGTAACGTTGTCAGAGTTAGACACTATATCAGACATATATGGTATATCCTGTAGATATGCCATGAATGTCATAGTTGGCATTTACCCTTTAATGTAAATTGAATATAAATTGAATCTGTTATCAGTAAGTTCCTCACGAAATTCGATTTACAAAACCACAAGCTGCTAGCATTAAAGCACTGAAGCACGGAGCATATTTCTTACTCCCATATACGCCCCACATAATGCAGAATTGAATAAGATACTCAAACAAGCACTTAAACAGAAAATCAGGTGTCCTATTGGACACTGGGCATCAGATTCCCTGCAAGTCTCCCCAGAAGCAGTAAAAAGATGTAATTTAGGCTGTTTAGATGTGGCAGAAATGCAGCAGAAAACCTGGAGCAATGTACAGTAATGTATATGTGGATAGGGTTTTCAAAATGCCATTGAAATTCCAGGTAAAGAAATCTGTACAAAAATCAGTACACGCTTCAGAATTCCAAATCCTATACATGCTCTTTTTTTTGCAGAAATGCTGCCCACATTCATAGTTGAAGGGGTCAAGGAAACAAACTGCAGTCCTGTGAATATAACGTCTTTGGAAAAAGAAAAAAAAAAGCAAGGAATAGACAATTACTTGCAGAGGATTCAAACCTTCAATGCATCGCTGTTTATTTTAATAGTGCCTCCTCATTCCTCGCTTTTTCCTTTTCTTGCCAATACTTTACAAAACAGCTGCATTTCAGCATGACCAATGTAAGTAGGTGCAGCAGCTGGGATAATACATACAGTATCTCACAAAAGTGAGTGCACCCCTCCCATTGTTGGAAATCTTGTATTATATTTTTTGTTAGATACTGTATACACATCTACTTCAGGTGAGCAGTTCTACATCCAGTCTTCTTTTTAGCAGTCTATACACTATGGAGCCTCTTTTTTTGTATTATAATACATGACTGCTATGGACTAATATCATCAGAGTGATAGTCACTGGTGGTTGGACTACTTACATGCAGCCACATGGGAAGAGGATATTAGGCGACATGTATGAAGGAAGCTGCGTCAGTTTTCTGCCGTGATTTGTGCCAAAACAACCTGTCGTTTCCCTTGTCTGGTCTATTTTTAATAGGTTTTTCGCCAAAAATTGGCGCACGTTTGATATGCTCAACAGTTTCGTATGTATTCTTAGGTAATGTTCACACGGCTTAAAATGGGACGTATCTCGCCCCGTATTTCACGCTGTACTGCGCTAAATACGGGGCGAGCTACATCCCAGTCATTACAGTAATCCACAGTTCTCACAGAGAACTGTGGATTCCGTCTCCTCTCCCCGCTCGCACAATACGCTGAGCGGGGAGAGAAGTGACATGTCAATTATTCACGGCGTATACGCACCGTGAATAATGAATGTCTATGGGGCCGGCGGGCTACCGCTACCCTCCAGCCCCCGCCGTAATTGTGGGCAAAATACGTGCCGCAATTATGCCGTGTGAATATAGCCTTAGGTCGCGCGTCGGGCAACATTCATAAGATTAGACACATTCATGAAAGTGTTTTGACAGAATGTGGCACAAAGGGCCGGTTCACACGGCTTATTCAAGCTGTAATTGCGGGACGGATTTCGCCCGCAATTATGGCTTGAATAAGGGGCGGGGGCGCTGCCCGCCGGCCCCATAGACTTTCATTATCTACGGCGCGTATTCCGCCGGGATAATGAACATGTCACTTTCTCCCCGCCCGGCGGATTCGCCGAGCGGGGAGGAGAGACGGACTCCAGAGTTCTCTACGAGAACTGTGGATTACCGTAATGGCTGGGACGGATTCCAGCCGTATTGCAGCGCAGTCCGTCCCTGCAATAAGTGTTAGACTAATCCATGCTAATTTCAAACTGGTGAGAGAAATTTTGGCGCACATTGTGTGGCACATGTTTTTGTCTCACAGCGGGACACGTTTATAAACTGCTTTGAGACACTTTCATACATACTGAAGAATGCTACAATAACCTACTGAGAAGCACGACTGTCTAGTCTGTGCCAGTTTTCATACATGTTGCCCACTGAACTTTAAAGAGCTGACTCTGGTGTGGAGAGGCATAACTCCACACCGGCAGAATAGCCACTGTGGCAGCTGGACTTATGCCCAGTGAGTATCAGGAATGGATCCTATTCATCTGAATAGGACTTGTGCACGATAATCATGGGGCCTTGTATGGTTACTCCAGCAACTGCCAATATGTAGTTGTGTCTCTCCAGGCCTAATGTCACATTTAGCAGGAGAGTAAGCTTTGAGGTACAAAGATATGAACAGACAACATATTAGTAAGAACCTGAACCCTTTAGAAAACTGACTAAGAAACATTACTGTATTTAGCATAGGATGTGAAAGCTCCACGACAAAATGTGACTTAAGTTTAGCCCTAACCTTTCTCCAGTGTTCAAAACTTCTTCATGCCTTCAAAAGACAAAAAGTGATAAAATGTGATCATTCAGACTTGAATATGTATTACGCCATAGGTTAATAGGATTATGATAAATTATTATATATGCACTAATGGGATTAAAATAAGTTACTGTGAAGGGTCTGATTCCACAAGTGTTAATATGTAAATTGCAATGAAGACAGAATTTTGCGGAACGTATTAATGGATTTAATTTTCATAGGAGAGAATGTACCAATAGGCGGAATAGACAGACCTGCCTTATGAAGGGGAAGAATTCTCTTTAGGGAGAGCGCCATATAGGCGTGTGGAGATTCGAAATTGCCTTTTGCACCCCATGAAGCACCTGCATATCACAAGGCATTATGGGAAAGGTGCTGGGAAGCTCAAACGCCCTCTATTAGATGTAATAAAGCCTCAATTTGCTTTTGACCCTCTGGGTCTTTGGAAAGCAGAAAGCGATATTTAGCCAAGCCAGCATCACCCATCTGTATACAGCTGTTTTGGGGTGTTTGCCCCTCGTCAGTACAGAGCAGAGCGATGCTGGCTTGGCTGAGTGGGAGGCAATGAGTGGCTCAGAAAGGGAAGATCTCTCCTTAGGGAGAGCGCTATATAGGCGTGTGGAGATTCTGCCTTATGAACACATTTACATTGTTCTCAAGTATGGTCTGGGGACCTTCCACATGCATGGTGTAATACCATGCTGGTGCCAATAACTGCATACACAGGCATTTAGGCATACTTACCAACTCTGCCTGATCGTCAGGGATACTACCTGAAAAGAGGTAGTCCTCCCGGGCTCCCTGAAGAGTTGGTAAATCTCCTGCTATGGTAGGTTGGCCACCAATCTGGTAAACCACCGGCAGGGGCGGTTTTACTGCCAGGGGGCCAGTGCCGGTATTTTATTTGTACCGGCCATATCAAGCACTGTTAACTTTTAGAATACACTCTTGGGCATGCCTATTAGGATATGTTCACACTGTTTATTTGGATACTGTTTGGACACTGATTTTTCAGCGGCCACAACAGCATCACAACCTTGCCTGAAACACTCTTCTTTAGAAGAGGTTTTTGATGAGGTTTTAACAAGGTTTCCAACCAAACAAATTAATATCCAGGGCAAAATACGTGCTGAAAAAAGCTGCAAAAACACCTGAGTACCTGCTAAAAAGTAAGCAAACATATAGCCACAATGTAGCTATAGATTAAAATTGGCCTTTTTTCACATATTTATGTTACAGAATTGCTATATTCTGCACTATATACACTAGTGCAGACTATACTGCTGTAAAGGGGCTAAACATAGGCAGAAGTAGACAATGTATGGTCTGAGAACTGAGTACTTTCATTTACTGGCTGTGGGTTGCTCTTTAAATAGTGGTGGTGCCAGGGTAAAGCATCATGAGCTGCTGCCCTGGCATCACTTGGTGCAGAGGGACCGCATTGTAGCTTGGCTCTGAAGAGAAGCTGATTGATGTGCTGATTAGGAGATCCAATGTCCAGTAAAGCTGAAGGATACCACATCCCTTATCGGCTTACCTCCAAAGGTGCTATACACATGTGACAAGGGGGTGTGGCTTTGTGCAAAAGACGGTGTGTTATGTAAAACAGGGGGTGTGGCCCACTCAATCCATCAAGGCAGCAAGCTGAAAATCAAAATCTCCCTGAAGGCCACTTCCAAAAGTTTGCAAATATGCATTTAGGCCAGGTTCACATCTGCATCGGTGGTTCAGTTCAGAGTCACAGTGCTGGCACCAGATCTGTTACATGATGGACACCACTGGTGCCAAGAGACCCCTTTGACTACAATGATGTCCACTGAGATTCTATTATGGTGTCCCTTATTTTAATGGGAAAAATATATTTGTTCCATCACTTTTGACAAAATCTGTATCTAATGCTCAGAACTTCTGACACAGATGTGAACCAGGCCACATTCTGAAATATTCTGCATCCCATATTCATCTTGATTTGTACATCTGCTAATGCAGGGAGTCAGTAATAGTCAAAGGCGGCAGAGGGCACGAGAGAATTGCCTTAGCCTAAGATTAGAATAAGTAGTTTGCTATTTTTTATGTCTATTGGCCGTATATAGCATTGTAACTAGGCTCAATTCACTTGTACGAGGCAGGGCAAGGGGAAGGCTTTAAACATTTTAGCCAGAACCCTCCACAGAATTTGAATGGGCCGTATGCCAACCATGTTGTTAAGCATTAATTAGCCTGATTTATACAGTGAAGTTTTGATGAGCAATTTCAAAGAAGACCTGTCAGTTCAGCTGAGGATAGCACAAGCTAGTGAGAGACGTGCTCTTTCCAGCAGTGTATCCCTTATTCTGTAATATATAGTAGATTTAGGGCATTTAATAGCAAAATCTGGCAGCTTGTTCTCCCAGAAGTAAGGGTGCTTTCACACGGTGCGGTTTTGATGCGTTTTTTGGATGCGTTTTTTTGTGCAACAATGTATAGCATTAATTATTGTGCCTTCCTGCGCCAAAAACGCATCCAAAAAACGCATCAAAAACGCACCAAAAAAAGCACCGTGTGAAAGCACCCTAAGGCTAGGTTCACACGGCTTAAAATGGGCCGTATTTCGGTCCGTAATTACGCGCCGAAGTGCGCCAATTAGGGGCCGAAAACGTCCCATTCATTACGGCAATTCACAGTTCTCATAGAGAACTATGGATTACATGTCACTTTCTAGCCTGCAGCTTATTGACTGCTCTCTACATATTCACAATACTGTCCAAAACACACACATATTATTTTATATATATATATATTATATATATATATATATTATATATATATATATATATATATATATATATTATCATACATACATATAACAAGTTATAGTGACTGGGATTCTGGAGAGGGGTCGTTGATCCAGGGATTTATTCTGATTGCCAGATTGGAGTCAGGAAGGATTTTTTTTTCCCCAACATGAGAACAATTGGCTTCTACCTCATGGGGGTTTTTGCCTTCCTCTGGATCAACACTGTAGAACAATAGGCTGTGCTGGATGGACGTCTGTCTTTTTTCGGCCTGAGAAACTATGTAACTATGTATATATATGGGGTCATATACCATATGGGGTCATAAAACATATATAATATAAAGAACATTGCAGCACTCCAATTAAAGTAAAAAAACAAAAGTACTTTATGACTTTTTGCTCACCACATGGGGTCATAAAGTATTTTTGTTTTTTTACTTTAATTGAAGTGCTGCAATTTTCTTTTTTGGATATTATATATGCCTTTGGTCTGAACATGGACAGCCGGCACTAACCAAGAGGTTGTTTTTTCTGATTGCTGCATTTTTTCCCTATTCAAAGTAACAGTTAAAATCAGTGGCAGGTGGGCGAGGCTATCAGCAGTTAGGCGGGGTATAACACACTCATGATTTAAGTGGAGTCTTTTCTAGCAGATAATAGAAGCTAATCAGAAATTGTTCCTTTAGGGCTTGTTCACATGGCGTTTTTGTGATCCGTTTTACGGATCCGCAAAACGGATCTAACAATTGTCAGTGTGATTAACATTGAGTTGAATGGCTAAAGCGCATCGCTGTTCTCACGGGAGATCGGCGATGCGCTTTTGAGAGCTCTTCTGCACTGCGCTTTTCGCATCCGCTTTAAGAATTGACATTTCAATTCTTATTGAGTTTTACGCAAGTGAAAGCCCATAGGAGATAATGGAGTCCGCCTTTGGCACCTGTCCAAAAGCGCTCCACACTCCGGGTACGTATCAGCTGCGCTTTGCATCCTGAAAGCTAATGCGAAAAGCGCACTGGGAGGCTGGACGGGGATCGCTGGAGAGGTGCGCGGCGCCAGCGGGAGTGCAGGTGAGCGGCGGCAGCGCAAGTGTGAGGCGGCGGGAGCGGAGGTGAGCGGCGGGAGCGGGAGCGCAGGGGGTTCGGAGGTGAGCGGCGGCAGCGGGAGCGCAGGTAAGCGGCGGGAGCGGAGGTGAGCGGCGGCAGCGGGAGCGCAGGTGAGCGGCGGGAGCGTAGGTGAGCGGCGGCAGCGGGAGCGCAGGTGAGCGGCGGCAGCGGGAGCGCAGGTGAGCGGCGGCAGCGGGAGCGCAGGTGAGCGGCGCCAGCAGGGAGCGCAGGGGGAGCGGCGGGAGCGGAGGTGAGCGGCGGCAGCGGGAGCGCAGGTGAGCGGCGGGAGCGGAGGTGAGCGGCGGCAGCGGGAGCGGAGGTGAGCGGCGGCAGCGGGAGCGGAGGTGAGCGGCGGCAGCGGGAGCGCAGGGGAGCGGCGGCAGCGGGAGCGCAGGTGAGCGGCGGCAGCGGGAGCGCAGGTGAGCGGCAGCAGCGGGAGCGCAGGTGAGCGGCAGCAGCGGGAGCGGAGGTGAGCGACGGCAGCGGGAGCGGAGGTGAGCGGCGGCAGCAGGAGCGCAGGGGGAGCGGCAGCTGTGGGAGCGGTGACAGTGCCGGGGCAGTCATAGCTGAATGGAGGTGCCGGGGCAGACATAGTTGAAATGAGGTGCCGGGGCAGACGTAGCTGAATGGAGGTGCCGGGGCAGACGTAGCTGAATGGAGGTGCCGGGGCAGACGTAGCTGAATGGAGGTGCCGCGGCATGACGTAGCGGAATGGAGGTGCCGCGGCATGACGTAGCGGAATGGAGGTGCCGCGGCAGACGTAGCTGAATGGAGGTGCCGGGGCAGACGTAGCTGAATGGAGGTGCCGGGGCAGACATATGTGAATGGAGGTGCCGGGGCAGACATATGTGAATGGAGGTGCCGGGGCAGACATATGTGAATGGAGGTGCCGGGGCAGACATATGTGAATGGAGGTGCCGGGGCAGACATTGCTGAATGGAGGTGCCGGGGCAGACATTGCTGAATGGAGGTGCCGGGGCAGACATTGCTGAATGGAGGTGCCGGGGCAGACATTGCTGAGTGGAGGTGTCGGGGCAGACATTGCTGAATGGAGGTGCCGGGGCAGACAGTGCTGAATGGAGGTGTCGGGGCAGACATTGCTGAATGGAGGTGCCGGGGCAGACATTGCTGAATGGAGGTGCAGGGGCAGAGAGAGAGAGATCCTCCTCCTCCTCCTCCTGAAAACGCATCCGGAAAGCGGATACGTAAAACGCAAGTGAAAACGCATTCAACCCGGATCCAAATAAAGTAACAACTGCTGCGTTTTGCGGATCCGCTTTCCGGATGCGATTTTCAAATGCCAAAAGGATCCAAAACGCCGTGTGAACAAGCCCGTACACTTTTCTAAAAAAAAAAAAAACAAAATAGGCACAAGCCTGCATTACTAAAATTACCGTAGTCTGTAACCATGTTACTACACAAAGGTTTACATCAGAGCTTTCGACCTAAGAAGAATGAGCATGTTTACCCATGTCAATTGTAATCAATGATTCATTTGTAATTCATTGTATGTTTGCTGTTGGCTTATCCTGACAGTGTTTCTTATCCTCCAATCATGTTTTTAATTATTGCTTTATAAATAAAATATTACATTTTGCTGCATGTAGTCCTTCCTGTTAGATTAGTTTCTTTCTTATTTTATAGCATCTGGATGATGGAGAACCTGTTGGTAAATGTATACACTAAAATACAGTGGTGTCTTAAGTTACAATGTCTTCAGGTTACAATATTTTCAACATACAATAGTGTTTCTTGGGCCAATGTAACTTGAAACCAAATTCAACTTATTATGCTATAGAGAGTGGCTCAGAAGGGGTAATGTTTCTCATTAGGGAGAAGCACCATGGCTTGAATCCTTTTCACAGTACAAGGCTCAGTGAGTCAGATGTGACTTCAGGATTATTACATCCAATAGATGGCGCTGGAGATTTCAGCCCTCTTCCCGTAAGCCTTTTGAAATATTCCAATAACTTGTGGGGTGTAAAATGCAATAAATCCCCACACACAGACATGGTGCTTCTCATTTATGAGATAAATTACCCCTCCTGAGCCACACTCAACGCCTCTCACCTACCAGCTAATAAGTTCTACTCTGCACTGATGAGGAGCAACACACTAAAATAGCTGTGTGCAGATTAAGAAAACTGGCATGGCTAGAATCCTTTTCCCATTGCAAGGCTCAGTGAGTCAGATGTGACTTGATGATTGCTACATGCAATAGATGGCCTGGAGAGTCCAGCTGTCTTTCCATAAGCCTTTTGATGCTATAAGAAATCTGAATGTATGGCACTCACAATTAGATAGAAGACCCAACCAATCATCATTGGCATTTCAATAATAAAAAAACACATACTAAAGTGCATGCATTATTTGGCTGTCTAGTAGTGTATCTCGATGGTATAGTACAGTGCTACATGTTCTGTGCTGCTCTATACTTGTGCCACGATGAGTGGCCCCTTTGAAAATGGCTCCATTTTATCTTTCAGGTACTGTGTGAACTGTGGGCGACATGTATGAACTAAGCGCATAGAGGCCAGTTCTAAATATCTTTAAGGCAGTGTAGAATGCGCCAGAATGTATGGAACTGTTCTTCTGCAGGTCATACTTACAGGCGCAGTCTAGTGCCAATACAACAAGTCTGGTCTGGCTGTTCTGCTGATCATACTTGTGCTACTTATGATGTGGCGTTTGGCAAACCTAGAAGGCCCCCATTACGGATTCAGTTGGGTGCTGTTCATACTCTTTGTAATGCTGACACCATTTTGGGATGAAATTAAGGGGCTGCATGATGAGTGCCTTGTTGCGTAAAGTATCGTTTACATTTTATTTTTTTTGTGACATTTGTTAATTCAACTGGGGCACGTTATAATATCCTTAGCTATGTACGGACATTAATATTCAACAGGGGCTATTAAGGTTCATAAAAATAAATGACAACATCTGTGTCCCCCTAGGTTCTGCGTCTAAGGTACATGGACCTTTCTTTGAAATAGGCCATCGATCAGTGGGGTTCTATTGACGTGAGAATTAAGGGGCTGAATCTTGGCGAACATGTAGAATTCTGGCACTGATCCAGTTCTAAATCGCTTTAAGGTATACCTTGTTCTCTGCAGGTCATACAATAGGACAGTCTAGTGACATACGACACTGGCAACACTTTAACTTGGTCTGCCTGTTCTAACTGTTCTCCGCCAAAGTTTTGGCGTCAAAGAGTCATAAATGTGTCTACTTCTACTGATGTGGTGCGACGCCCCCAGAACGCCCCAAAACTTTGGAGCGCTAAAAAGTGTCTTTTGCACGGCACCGGGGAACTTATCACACCAAAGTTTGGAGTGCACCTGCTCATACATCTATGGAACTGGTCTACCACAGCTTCTTGAGGCCAGAATTCTGGCGCAGCCCCGTTCATACATGTCGCCCGTGGTGTTTATACATATTTAAAGGGCTTCAAAACTAAGGGTGAATTTGTAAGGCGTAAAATGGCATGTACCTGTGGACGCCGCTATACGCCTGCTGTTGAAAGTACCTACTGGCCTGCGCGTACTTTCAACAGCGCTATGGCTTGGCCTCCTATACTTTCCCTTTCTCCGACGTGTAGTCCCCTGAAACAAGTGACATGTCCCTTCTTTTTATGGGCCCGTACTGTGCATCGGTGAATACTCCGGGAAATCATAGCACTCAATGAGTGCTATGATTTTACTGTATTTTCGGGGAGTACTTTGGGCACATTGCAGCACAATTACACCCCAAAGTACGCCCCACAAACATGTCGTGTTAACATACCCTAATAGTAAAAAGGTCTTTGTTGCCTGTAGCAACTAAACAGAGCTCAGCCTTAATTTCTTATACTGCTCTAAAAGCTGAGCTCTGAGTGATTCCTATGGGTAACAAAGACCGTTTTACTGTTATACAGTTTTGATAAATAAGGCCCAATGTTCTCTTAATCCTGAAAAATTTAACTGCACTCACCTGAATTTTTAAACTTTGTATGGAGTTAGAATGATAAAATCACATACTAAGTAAATGTATTTAGGAACAATGGAAAATATTAAACAAGTGCACAATCGAGTGCATGTACTATCTCAACTTACAAGAATCAAGTAACCAAAGGGTGTGGCCAGCTTTTGGCTCACGAGGGGCCAGCCCCAAAGATTGGAAAGATGTCTGCGCTTTTGCAGTTTTCCCCATTCTTTTCTATGGAAGTTCAAATATAGTCGAGTGAGTGCGCTCAGCTACTGTATACTCGGAACTCCCATAGACACGAAAGGGGAAGACTTGCGCAAATCATACACCGAGGCTGGCGAAGCGATCTACAAGCCAGTCTCAGAAAGGGATTTAGCTTTTTAGCAAAACCTCTTTAATATACAACCCAATAACAGTTGGGTCAAATAAAAAAAAATGATCACCTGTAAAAGAACCATTAACCTTAAGGCAAGTATAAGGTACATTTACTGCACAAAATTATTCCAATTGTTCTGCAATGATGTTTTACTGGGTTACTTTGTGTAAGTCACAAACATGGTTAATGGAACCAGTAAATCCTTAGAATTAAAGCTTATCAAGTCTAAAATACAAGTTGACTTTTGGAAAGATATTTCTATTGATGAAGCCCCAAACAATGTAACATTGCATTGTTTGAGGCCAGAACACAATCCACTTCCCATAACAGATCTACTATAATCTATAACATGAATAGAGGTAGGGCCTTGACTGTAACAATATTGATATGGAACTGTATTGGCATATTCAGGAGTGTGACTAGAATACAGAGGGCCTCATAGCAAAATGAGATGGGTCCTCACCACCTAATGACAGGAAACTGAAACAGCAGCACAATTAGTAATAATTAAAGCTATGGATAAAAGCGCCATATATTAAAGAAGCTATATAGCAATGATAGATGGCAGAAAGCTATCAACTTGTCATTCTGCAGGAAAATGGACAGTGTACATAAGTGGGTCTACTTAACCTCCGGGCCCCACTGCAGCTCCTGTGGCTGTTGCGACTATAGTTATGCTCATGTGCATACTATAACAGAAAATCTTTCCAGTTCATTTAAACAGCGGAAAGATCAAAGTGCCAGCACTTGTAGAATAATTAAAATGGTCATTTAATTACTATGTGCTGACTATGGTTACATAAACATAAAAGATTACTAGTAATACTCAAAAAGGTATAGCAACTTGTATTTCAGATTTAATGTCCATGTAAGTTCAGCAAAACACAAGCAGAGATTATGCGAAATATGGACTTTCCATTTATTTTCTGAGAGCACTGTCATGTGAAAATAAAATAGATCAAGATAAATTTGAGATTATATAGGTAGATAAGTAGATGAATGAATGGATCGACAGAAAATTGATACATTTCAGATTACATGGACAGACATAACTAAAGATAGACAGGTAGATAGATAGATAGATAGATAGATAGATAGATAGATAGATAGATAGGTTGAAAAAGGCTCTATTAGTGAGTCCAAAACAAGTGCTCGTGGGATAATGGAATAATAGCTCAATTTTTGACTTTTTTTAAAAAACTTCTGTGGATGTGCTGCAAGTTTTTTCCTTTTAAAATCTTCTATTTTCTTTATAGATAGATGTAGATAAATATGACGTAGGAAGATAATTAGATATGATAGACAGATAGATAGATAGATAGATAGATAGATAGATAGATAGTTCATGAATAGACCGATATAAATAAATACAGTAGATAGAGATAAAGATAAATAGATATAGCTAAAGATAGATCTGGAATAGAAAGGTAGATAGATAAATAGATAGATAGATAGATAGATAGATAGATAGATACATAGACATACAGACATATAGAAATATAGATAGATAGATCGATAGATAGAAAGGTAGATAGATAGATAGATAGATAGATAGATAGATAGATAGATAGATAGATAGATAGATAGATAGATAGACAGATGGATAGATAGTTCATGGATAGACAGAAATAGATAAATACAGTAGATAGAGATAAAGATAAATAGATATAGATAAAGATAGATCTGGAATAGAAAGGAAGATAGATAAATAAATAGATAGATAGACAGACATATAGATAGATAGATAGATAGATAGATAGATAGTTCATGGCTAGACAGATATAGATAAATACACTAGATAGAGATAAAGATAAATAGATATAGATAAAGATAGATCTGGAATAGAAAGGTAGATAGATAGATAGATAGATAGATAGATAGATAGATAGATAGATAGAGGAATTTGCATGTTATTATGGAAACATACTTACCTAGTCATCTGCTGGATACATTGGGCTCTGTAGTTCTCATAATGCACATCACATGTAACATCTTTAAGGTCATGCATATGAGTCCGGATCAACATATTTCGTAGCTTCACAAAGTCACAGTGTGCTTGGTTTTCCACTGTGAACAAATAAAAGAATAGACAGAAATGTGAGATAAATGCTGCTTACCAAAATGGCAAATAATTATACGGCAGTATAACTTATCTATATTTTTTTGAATAGTTATATAAAATCTATTATTCCCTTTTACTATCAAGGCCAGAGATAGGGTGAACTGTAATGTTCTTTATTAGGCTTACTCACAACCCAGCTATGAAAATACCTGCCCCTTAATCATAACCTTACCTTGTATATCTTCTTTCAGAATCATTCATATTTGTAGTAATGAGTGGTATGAGCAGTGATTACAGATTGTACCTTTTATAACAGGTAGATTTTAGGTTTAGTGTCTCTTTAAGTGATTACAAAGGATAAGATCTTTAGCAGAGCAAGTTCAGTGGAGATATTTTAATTGTTTTTGGCAGGAGACAAAGGGTCTTAATTCACTGTTAAAAATTGTATATGAAAAGCAAAAAATGTTATCAGGAATCTGGGCCTTGTTACATACAATAATGCTTGCCGTTATATATATCAAACTAGTCTGAAATAAAAAAAGCAAAAATGTGTTACTTTCTTGTTACCAGTATTGTAATGGCCCTAATTCTTACAACTTGCATATGTGATTTAAAGAGTTTTAAAGGTTTAAATACGCCAAGCAAATATGGCTTGTGATCATACCCTTATTCCATCAAAGGACTCTGAGCAGTCATGATATTGTTCCCCCCTTCCTAAAACCTATCAAGGTGTCCTGTGGTATCTGGCACCAAGGTGGTAGCAGCAGATCCTTTAAAAGGGACCTGTCAGGTGGTTTGTGCTGTCCTATCTGAGAGCAGGATATAATATAGGGAACGAAGCTGAGCTCTGGGATATGTAGATTTATAGGATTTAAAGCAGGTTTTCTGAGTAAAAAGCAGAGAAAATCTGTGAAAATGAAACTGAAGTCATGCTTACCCTGCCCACATACAGTGATTGACAGTTTGTTCTATATACACACTGATGTAGGGAAAGCTGTCAATCACTGTATGTTGGCTGGGTAAACAGGACTCCTATTGTCACCTAAGGAGTCCAGTCAGAAATGTATCTGCTTTTTACTCAGGTTGTCTTCAAGTCCTGTAAATTGCAAATTAAGATCACACAATCAATTGGACTGAGATCTGGGGAATCCAGAGGCAACACCTTTATGTTCTTCAAACCATTCATGAGCAATTTTTCAGTGTCATAGGTCACAAGAGGCCAATGCTGTCAGGGAATGCCTTTGTCATGAAGGGACACCTGGTCTGCAACAATGCTTGGGTAGGTGGTGCATGTTAAAGCAATATCCACACAAACGCCAGGACCCAAAGTTTCCCAGCAGAACATCAATCACAATATCACACCTCCTATATCAGCTACCTTTCCTGCCCTAGTGCAGCTATGTACCATGTTATGCACATACATCCAGCATCCACATGATGTTAAAGTAAATATGATCCATCATAACAGTGGACATATATATGTATCATACTATGCCGTCAATATATATGTGTGTATGTGGCAGTGTGTGAGAATGAATGAGCACATCTATATTCACAATTTACACACAATTACACAACTCACATAAAGTTAGGGATATTTGGCTTTTGTTTGAAATTTCAGCATGAACATAAGCCCTTATGAGCCCTTTGGCTACATCACACACTGATGACTGCTTCATTGTAAACAATGCCCTGTGGAACTGGATGAAGAATGCCACACAACTCCGGGCACATTTAAGGGAGGTGAGAGACAACCACGTGTCATGTCAGACTATTAATAACCGTTTACATTAGTATGGTCTGCGTGCTAGATGACCTGACCACAGCAGCAGGCATAGGCATCGCCATCTTGCATGGGCCAGGGAGCATCTATGCTGGATGAGGGACCACTGGTTCTCAGTGCTGTTCAGTGATGAAACTTGATTCACTCTGGGCAGAAATGATGGCCGCCAGCAATGTTTGAGACATCAAGAAGAACACTATGCATTAGTCACTGTTGTCACCAGATGAGTCTTTGGTGGTGGTGGTGTTATAGTGTGGGCAGGTGTGTCTAGTCCATACAGAACTGTCCTACACTTTGTGAACGGTACAGTGACAGCCTCTACTACTTGAATAACATCATTATTCCAGTCATTGTGCCTCTGCTTGAACAACACAGGGCTAATTTCATCTTCATGGACGACAACGCTCCAGCTCATCGAGGTTGCATCATTAGGCAATGGCTGTTGGAGACTGAGGCACCTCAAATGGAGTTGCCTACACTTTCTCCAGACCTGAATCCCTAGAAACCTGTGGGATCGGCTGTGTAAAAGCTTGAGGTACCCCTGAACCTCAATGACCTGAGGGGCACCCTTCAAGAAGAGCGGGATGCCACGCCTCAGCAGTCAATAACTCGACTAGTGAACAGCATGAGATGTTGTTGTTAAGCTGTAAATGATGCCCAAGGCCAAATGACACATTATTGAGACATGACATTTTTTGATGGTCTATACCCTCCATTGTTGGCTTCTGTTTAACTAAATAGTTTGAAATGAGAAAATCAACATTGCATGCTATGACTTAAGTGGCCGACTTTCAGGATAAAATATCACTGTAATGGGAAATTTTTACGTTTTCAAAAAATTTCACTCAAAAGCTAAATATCCCCAACCTTTTGTGAGTATAATATATATATATATAATTACATACACAAGTCTGTGTGAGTATATGTGTATATATACAAACACACAAACATAAATGTTTCTTACACATACATACATACTAACATATACAACAAAGTGTGTATATTTGTGTGTGTTACAGTAGGTATATGTGTTCTAGGCAAGAGCATCCCTGTCTATGGTTGTGATCCACACCCCCTTTACTAAATCCTGAATGCACCTCTGCTTCTTTTTGTAATTTATTGAGAAATCCAGCCACATTAAAATAAGAGATTCCATATAGCAAAGCTGTGTCAGAGTTGAGCATACAAGCTGATAAGAATATGTTCACATGAAGCAGATTTGATTCAGAATTTTTTGCCACCATCCCATTTCTCTGAATAGTGGTATACATAATCATTCTGCTAAATCGATTTAAAGGAGTTGTCCACTATATTTTATTATTATTATTCCACCATACTGCTGCCCATTACAAAAAAAAAAAAAAAATTATGCTCACCTCAATCCTCTAGTGCAGCACCTCACTCACTCTTCACCAGTCTTCAGTCTACTTGCCTCATCCACACGGGGACAGCAAAGTTTTAGCCGCTGATTGACGAAAGTAGTCCCAAGCTTCACCATTCGGAAGTGAGCTGTCCCAACAGTGATGTCAGGCAGTGGCATGTTTCTGCCAGCCAAATCAGGGCTCCAGCATGAATCCATTCAAGAAGAAGCAAAGAGTAAGGACAGGGCAACATTGCATCTAAGGTGAGGGAAGGTTTGTTTGTTTTTTTTTGTTTTTTTATTTTAATGGGCAGCAGTATGAGAAGAAGAAGAAGAGGGAGAAGAAGAAGAGGAGGAAGAAGAAGAAGAGAAAGAAGAAGAAAAAAGAAGAAATAGAAGAAGAGGAGGAAGAGGAAGAAGAAGAAAAAGAAGAAGATAAAAGAAGAAATAGAAGAAGAGGAGGAAGAGGAAGAAAAGGAAGAAGAAGAGGAAGAAGAAGAGGAAGAAGAAGAGGAAGAAGAAGAGGAAGATGAAACATATAGTGAACAACTCCTTTTACAGAGCTTTGTCACTCTGTCAAATAATAAGTGAGATAAGATATCCCTAGAGTAGACGAAAATATATCTGCATATATCTCAACGCAAAAAAAACCCCACAAAAATGGATCAGATTGGATTTTTTTCAAGAAGACTAGATGACGTCTGGGACTTTTACACCAATATGTTTACCAATTTGTAACTTACCTTCCACTATGCCCCATGGATACAGACGACCTCGTACCCTCTGACCTTTAGCCTCTACCACTGTATTGCTTCCAATTACAGCAAAAGGTGCACTCTCCTGCAACAAGTGGTATATTTATATACAAATATAAAAGACGACCAGGTTGGTAAAAACCGCACCTGTGCATTGCAGAAGATAGCCCTTTATATCAATGTGTGATATAATATAATATAATAATATTATACTAATGTAACATAATAATATGATATAGCATTTATATTATGCATTTTCTTAAACTATATATTTTTGGGGGTATATGGTGGAAAGAAAAATAAAGAGCCAGCGATCTTGTTCTTTTCACCTTTAGCTCTTTGTCCTGCTGTTTAAAGTCATCATCTTCATCTGAATCACACTCTGGGAACTGATATACTTTTATTCCAAACTTTTCAATCTCTTCTCTAACCTGAAAAAGGAGACAATCATGTTTAATGATAGAAGCATGTGTCAATATATAACAACATAGGGGGACATGTATGAAGATCGGCGCGTCGAGGTGGCCGTTTTCATGTTTTTTTTCCATGAAAAATGCGCCTGATGTATGTCGGCGCCCAAAGTGCGCTCATAAATGCGGTGTAAAGTTCCCTGCATCTCGCCTGTGTGTGAGGCGCATTGCGGAACTTAGGCGCATAAGTAATGCGCCTAACATGTATTAAGTTTCTAGACAGGCTGGAAATCAGAGATAAATCATTAAGCATGTCAGTGAATAGAAATCCAACTTGGAGGACCACAGTTCCCAGCAATACCTGTGCTGTGCTGGCTCTTGCTGTATATAAAAGAATAAAAGGTGAAAGCAGCAAAAATACATCTCAAATTATTGGTATTAAAAATGAAAAAATGAACATCAGTACAACATCATCAGTGCCTTATTTAATGTAAAATTAGTTTAAGTTTATCGTAATTTTTAAGACATTTTAAAGCTGATATTTCTTTCTTTGGCGATATTATATATATTTCCAATAATTTTAAATGAACAACTATTTCAACACATTGAAATCTTTTTTATACAACTTGGATATTCATCTTTATTAATTAATTACTTTTATTGACAAATCATTTTTATTATTGTACTGTTGTAACTGTACATTTTGCCCCATTAAAATAATTTCTAGCTTCACTTCGCCTCCTCCGGCTCAGGTAGACCACGTTAAACTAGGTCTGCCTGTCGGAGCTGTAATGCGCCTCACTTTGCTGACCGGCATTCATACATGCGTCAGTGTTTTCGAATGTGGTGCGTCCCGCCCCAAAACGCCCACAGCACGCCCCTTCATGTTAGGCGCATTACAAAGTGGCGAAGCTTGTGCCTAACAGCGCATTAGTGCGTCTGACAGCGGAGCCGGCACAGTGAGGCGTATTATACGCCTGAAAACAGGCGAAAAGCCTGTTCATACATGTCCCCCATAATGTATAAAATATGACAGCTTGACGTAGGCTCCAGGGAAGATGCTGGAATTATTTGCTCCAACCTTTTAACACTAAGGCAGCTTGTTAATCACCCTAAAAATTTAGCTTAAAGGGATTTTCTCATTGGGCTGTTTCACAGAGCCTGCTCTTCACAGCCAACTTTAGGCTCTCACTTGCTGGTTAGGCTGTGGATGGTTCTGCAGTGGTAATTGGCATATAAGCTCTACTATTACTAGCTGAGCCTGTTAGGCTATGTTCACACGGCTTATTTCAGAACGTATTTACATCGGATTGCCGATCGTAAATACGTTCTGAAATCAGTTGAAAATCAGATGCAAATAAGTGCCACTAAGTGTGGCACGTATTTGTAACTGATTTCCCGACGGATTTACCATCTCCATTCATTGTAGGTGGTGAATCCGTCCGTAAATAATTGACATGCACATTGTTTTTCCGTCGGATTGCCGTCGTCAATCCGCCGCGGCAATCCGGCACGGAAATACGCGTCGTGTGAACGACGAGCCGTATTTTCTATTGAAAACAATAGAAAATAGGCTATTACTTATTTCTGACTGATTTGCCGACGGATTGACGATCGTCAATCCGTCGGCAAATCCGCGGCGAAATAAGCCGTGTGAACGAGGACTTAGAGGGACATTGATAATGGAAGGGTTTATACAGCAGAGCAGAAGGCTACAGAGCTCTAAAGAGTTAACGTTGTTCAGTAAGAAACATAAACAAGCTCCTGTGCTGATGATAAGACTCAGCAGGGAGTGACATCACTATCCCTGCCAGGGTGGTGGCCGGTCCTTAAAGAACTTGCTCAAACTATGAAATTAAGCAAAATCAGAAAAGCAAAGTAATTGGTCGTAGACATTTTTTAAGACTATTACCAAATACCTTGCTGTTCGATTTTACTTCATTGCATAGTTAGAGCAGTTCTTATTTCCAGCTTGTTTCAAAATTTTCTTTAAGTACCCGCCACCACCCTGGCGGGGGTTTAGTGATGTCATATGTTTGAAGCTAATTAGGATATGTCTACAGTACATGGCAATTTTAAAATACCATCGGATTAAGTTATAGAATACAAAACAGTATTTGACAATTGGTTTTCCTTTTTAACGCATTTTTTGAGCGGATTTTACATTTCGTTTTCAAAATTTCAGCAGACCCATTACATTCAACAGTACTATAATCCCCAATTTTCCGCCGTATTATAGAATATGTTCTAAGATTTTTGATCGGATTTGAAATCCGACCTCAGAAAATCCAAGCTGTGTAGACTACAGCTCATATTTTCTATTGAGGTCTATGGGGATGACTTACAGTCAGATTATTGCAGATTCTAAATATGACCATAAACCAGTGCTGTGTAAACATAGCCTTTGTGTGGTAAGAATAACTGTTTAACTCAAATATGACCATTGTTTGTTGTGTTGGTCCAGAGAAAAGGACATTGTTGTGCTGGATACTGAATGTAAGGGAACTGCAACACTTCAGTGCCGGTGACCGTCTATTCTGCTGTTTGGTGGTTGGCTGAAAGCATTGTGCCCATCATACATTGATGATGTATCCCAAGGACAGCATATTATTTGTAGAATCCCAGACATCACCTTTAGGGCTAGGATTTGTTGCACTCAGGCCATGCTGCTATCAGCTGCTATAAGCTATTATCATTGCCATCAACAATTCCAGTTCTTGGACAACTTACTCTGTCTTTCAGCTTCCGGATCTCACTGGGGACAAGACAGTCAGCTTTGGCGATGAGAGGAACAATGTTCACCTTCTCATGCAGAGCTTTCATAAAGGCCACATCCACTGGCCGCAGCCTGATAAAAATGAAAAGAAAGCACAGAGGTCAGCTACTGGATTCTTATCAGCTACTGCAGAGGGACTTACATGGGATCCCTTGGATGTCTCACAGGGGTTCTTTGTAACATTACAGTGCAGTTGTAATGGATTCTACTGTGGGAAAATATAGTATGAATTATTAAATAAACAGGACATCCTGGGGGAGGAAAAAATATGCTCTGGTTGTCACCTACAGAGAATGAGGATGTCTTACCTAGTTGTACAAATGCCTCACATCATCTAATAGAAGTGAGTAAACTGCTGTATTAAATATACAAATATATGTTTGTCTATAAATGTGTGTCTATCTCCCAATCTACTATCTATTATCTATCCCTATCTATCTATCCTCCTATCTACCATCAACCCCATCTATCCATCTATCCTCCTATCTACCCCCTTTTTATCTTCCAATCTATCTATCCTCCAATCTATCAAATCCTCATATCAAAATCTATCCTCAATATTACCCTAATCACCCTACCCCATTTTTTCATCAAATCCCCAAACCCCTTCATATCTCCCCAATCACCCCTCAAAACTAAAAACCTCAATCTAACAACCCCACCCCTCCTATCAAACCATTTTATCCTCCTATCTACCCCATTTTAATCTATCTATCCCATATCAAACTATCTTCATACTATCTATCTTTTCTATCTACCCTTCTAACCTAAAATTTTCTATCTATCTTTTCCTCCTACTATCCATCTATCTATCTATCCTCATATCTATCAATCCCATATCTATCTTCTTCAAAAACTATCAATCTTCATATCATCTATCTTCATATCTATCAACCTCTTTCTATCAAACTATAAATGTATCTTCCTCATATCTATCTTCTATCTATCAATCCAAAAAATCTATCTATCTATCTATCAATCCATCTATCCCATATCAAACTATCTTTTTCCACTTTTCCTCATATCTATCTATCCATCTACCCTCAAATCTATCTATCTATCAAACTATCTACCCCATCCGCCAGTCCAATTACTATAAAAAATTTTCCTACTCTCCATTTTGGGGCAGTGAAATAGCCTTTAAGGTTTAGGGGGTTTTGGGGTTGAGCGGGTTTGGGTGGGTATAAATGGTTTATGATAGACTGCCTGAAACCAATACCCCCTCGTTGCTGTCAAAAATTTAAAAAAAAAAAGTTTATATAAATTTTGCAGAAAGGATGTTTTTTTTGGTTTTCCCCAAGGGGTGACAGTTTTTCCCTGAAACCATCAGTTTGTAAAGGGTTTCGGTGCTCTGTAGTTAAGGGGTTGTGAGTGGAAAAATTTAGAAACCATTGCTAATAATAATGTAAAAACTAAAATAGAAACCATGTGAAAATTGATTTGAAAGGTAAAACACTTAGGGCCACATCCCTGAAAACTGTCAAAAATCTAAAACTCACTTTGTTCCCCATAGAAAAACCAAATTTCAAGCGCCCCTTTCATTTTATTAGTGTTCGGGAAAAATAAAGGGTTTGTTTCTTTTTGGGTTTTCAAGGGAAACAAAGTGATTTTTAGACCTAAAACATTTTTTCATACATGGGGCCCCTTACTATGAACGTCCCAGGAAGCTGGTTGATAAAAATACAGTGGAAAGCCCCACCATTTAAAAAACCATGGAGATACCAGAAGTGTGTCTAAAACAACAGTTCAGTGAATCTGACTGCAAATGAGAGGCTCCAAAGCAGATGATTGTAAAGCTCCAAATGCTATTGAAGTTTTTTATCGCCACAGAAAAGGCTTTAATTTTTTCCAATTAATCAAATAGGGCCCCATTCAAAAAGGGGAAGGGAACCTTTGCAAAAAAAGCCATGTTTTCTGCCCTTTATTAAAAATGATGGGTTTTCATATCTTTGGGGAAGAAACAAAAAAACAAACTATCTGCAAAACCTTGGGTTTAAAAAAACAAGCTGGTGGTGGGAACAATTTTGGGGCTGTGTAATCTTTTTTTTGACCTTCCTTGGCACTCTCAACCAAGTGGAAGACAATCTTTAAACCCAAATTTGGGGAGGAATCCTTAAATTTTCAGAAAATCCCCCCAAAGCCGATTTTTCTTCCCGGGGCCCGAAGGGAACCTCCAGAAAGACAAAAGCGATATGCACAAACAAAAAAAATACAATATTGGATGGAAGAAAATAAAAAACTTTCCCAAAAACTAACCCCGGCCTCCTAATTCCAAAACCCCTTGAACCCAATTGAAGCATCCCTTTTGGGGGCACCCCCGTAAAATATGTTTTTTCTTATGGATCCCCTCCCACCCCAAAACCCCCAACAGCTGTGGATTTTGTCAGCATGGCTCCCGATACCTGGGGCAACCCAAACCCGGACCTTAAAAAAACAAATTTCCCGCCCATCCAGTGCTTTCTGTACTGCACAAGGGGGAAAATTTAAATGGTGGGCCCCCGGGAAAAGTGACATTTAATGCACCAAAAAACAAACTTACACCATTTTGGCCCCCAAAAGAAGGAATCACAAATTAAAAGATCCTTGTACCAAAACTGGGACCCCCCCCCCCCAAAAAAATACTTTTGCTTCCATTTGCTTCCCTTTCCAGTTCTGTTAAAAATGGATCCTTTTTTATGTTTGATATTAAAACCCCACATTCACGGGAAAATGAAAAATCCATTTAAACGGATGTATACCTATTATTTTTTCCGTTTTTTTCGTTGGGAAAACAAAAAAGGAAAAAAAAATTTTAAGGGGTTTTTTCCGGGCACACATTTTCTTTTTTCACAGAAACAACATGCAGCGTGCTACACTATTTTTTCTGTCAAAACAAGAGAATTCTAATGGAACAGAGCCAAACTAAAAGGGAAACTTGGAAAACCTAAAAAAAAAACCATTGAAAACCCCAAAAGGCAAATCATTCTTTTCCGGGTTTTTTCCTTAAACAAACAGAATAGAACAATGAAAAACCAAAAACCCCTTTTTAAAACCCAAACCCAAAAACTTTTAAAGGCCCGATTAGCCCCAAAAAGCGTTGTGGGTTTTTTATCAACAGTCCCCAGACCTTTAAACCCATAAAAAAATTAAAGGGAAATTCCCAAGAATAATGATAACCTTTTTTCCAAGGTTTGGGGGAAAAAAAAAAAGTGAATTTTTACAGCTCCGATTTTCCCAAAAAAAAAATTACCTATTAACTCTGAATATTTCTGCTGTCCTTACAAGCAGCTAACACCCCAGAAACAATATACACGTACATGAAGGGCGGTGGTGTTAACCATGGAAACGTATTAGTCGCTTATTATCAAAGTGGGAGACGAATGAAATCTGAGAAGTTGCTATGGCAACTCCATTCTTCCAATTTACACTAGTTTTTATACATGTCCCCGTCATAATGACCGATTTTACAGGATTCATCACAAATAGAAACACAGTAATCCCCTTACCCATGTCCAAAAGGTGAGATGAAGTACAAGCAGCAGTGCACTCTGTTATCCTGGATGTTTTTTCGATTCAACCCACTCTCGTCCCGAAATATTGCTCAAACTGTTGGTCTATGTAGTCAGTAATAGGTTTCCAGCTGCTCCCAGAATAGAAGCAGATTAGATTGGAATTAGTACATAGGTTCTACAGGAAGGTATACAGTTGTTTGAGGACAGATCTCTTACCACTCTGTGTTGTTCACGGCATCTCCAAAGCCAGGAGTATCCACAATGGTCAACTTGAGCTTGACACCCTTCTCTTCAATGTCCACTGTGTGCTTCAGTATCTCTACTGTTTGGTTAATCCTTTCTAGAGTGAAACAAAAATAAATGCATAAAAGAAATCAGGCACCATAGTCTGATGAGACGGGGTTGCGGACATAAGATATACAGTATACAAGGCCGACCTAAGGGGTGCGTGTCTTTTGCAGTCGCACTGGGCACACCACTAGGGAAGGCACCACTGGCCCTGATGATCTGGGAATCTGGAGCTAGCGTTCCGAGTTCCAAATTGTGAAAAAAAAACATGGTACATAATGAAAACTTACTCCCTGGTTTATTAATTATCCATTGTTATTTAGAAAACACAGACACACCGACATATTTAGGGTGCTTTGAGATGGAGCGGTCTTTGGTGCGTTTTGTTGTGCAGAATTTGTGCAATTAATGTTGTACATTTCCACACAAAAAAAACGCACCAAAACATGCTCTGTGTGAAAGCACCTTTACAACTCCATGGCGGGACAATGAATTATTCTCAGTAAGAGGCAATATAAGACCCAGTACTACATGGGAGTAATTTAACAGGTGCAGCTCACTGATGAAGAATTGCTCACACATCCATTCTGAAGAGAAGTAAAATCAGAACAGCACTGTATTTGGTAACAGTCTTTACTTACCATTACCTACATGTTTAAGGCTAATCAAGGAAACTGGAATACCCCTTTAAACACAACAATAACAAGCAGCTCATATAGTAATGACTATATTTGTATATGGTTGACTGTCAAACCAACTACTCTGACACCATATGATAAAAAGACAAGTATATCTGTACATGTAAATGGTGACTCTGTCTTGTTATCTTTTGTATGTCTCATCTTTTCAACTAGCTGCCTAATATTGCTTTGACCAGAAGGGAAATGAAGTGCGTTCAAACACGCACCTGTGTGTTGGATGTCCTTTGTAAGCGATTTACGCAGCGCTTTTGGATGCATTTTGCGGATCCAAAACTGATCCAAAATCAGATCCAACACACCGTGTGAACATACCCTAACATCCACCAACTTGTCTTCTTCCTGTGTTGCATCCTAGGGCCATTCCTTAACCAGGTAACTAGTGTACATTATGTAAAAAAACAAACAAAAAAATTGTTCATTGTAGGCATTCTTGGCCTTGAGAAGGTGCCAGTGTGTACACTCTGACTGATCTACAGCTCTGCAGCCCCGAACACTGTAATGAACTGTGTGTCCTGACACCTTCCAACATTATTTTTTATAGAAATGTGTGATTAGTCCTCTGTAGGATCAGACCTGAGCATCCATAACCCTGTTACTGGTTCACTAATTGTTGCTTTTTTGAGCACATTTGGTAGGTGCTAAGCACTACTGGGAACATCCAGCAAGAGCTGCTGTTTAGATGTTCTGCACTGATGTTGAGACATCACAGTTTAGCTCTTCTTAAAATGTCTCAGATCATTATGCTTGCTTAAGTTTAGAGAAAATTTGTCACTATGACAGAAACCTTTAACTAAGAACATCCATACGATGCTTTTGGAGAAACATGTCAATTGGCACCGCTGCACCTGCTCATGAGCATCTTGAATTTCCATTCAGGCTATCAATGGAGGGCATGTGCAATAGGTAAGAGAAAGACCACTCCTGGGCTAACTGAACGAGAGCAGAAAACATGAGCACATTTACATCACATCACTAATGCCCACTTGCATCAATTATCAATTAAAATGAAATTATCATAAATCTAGGTCAACGCCTGGTTTGTATGTTAATGTTATGGAATTTTACTATAATATGACATAACATTATTGTCGATGGCAGGGGCTAGAATCCATAGGAACCCATAGCAAAATGAGATGAATCTCACCACCTAATGACAGGAAACTAAAAAGACAACACAAAAGCAATAATTAAAGGTATAAATATTAGCACCATACATAATAGAGGACCCACAAAGTTCTGCTCGACCTCAGAAAGCCACCAACTTGTTCTACCCTACAAAAATACATAATGCTCTTGGACCTGAGTGGGCCCCTTCATGCCTTTGGGCCCCACAGTAGCTGCTATGGCTATAGTTACACCCATGGTCGGTGGGGGTCTGCCCTCTGGGTTCCCACCAATCCCAAAACTGTGTAGCTAGTAACCAGGATTATCACTGTGTAGGGAAAAGACTGTCAAAAAGACACAGCACTGAAAGCGGTTATGAGTTGAAATCTGTTCATATACTTTATTGATGTGTATGGCGTGTTATGGTGTAGCCACCCACAGCCCTCCCTGAAGAAAACATCACACTACTCTGTATAGTGTAATGCTGTGTTTGGGAATCACAGCGGATGGCTACAGCAAAGAAGCACCGGACGGCATTCTGACTAGTGCACATGCACAATAAATAGTCAGGGGTCTTTGCTGCTATAGTGTTATAATTACTGTGCTTCCAATTTCAGTCTGAGAATTTGTGGAGCCCCAGCAGCCGGACTCTCGCAATTGAAGAAGTAATGGAACTTTTTCTTATATGCCATGCCATCTAATGCTAGAAAAACCCTTTGAAATGTACAATAAGATTCAAACCAATTTTAACAAGATATGCAAACAATTTATCTGTGTGGTGACAGTCAACGAGCCAAAACAAGGCAAGGACTGATTGGATTTGAACCTTTCTTGTGCTCTCCATGATAGATAAGTGGTGGCAGAGGCCTCTGGAAGTTAAAGGGGTTGTCTCATCTCAAAGTTTCATAAGATGCATGAATGAAATAATGCTGCTTTGGGCCTCGTTCACACGGCTTATTTCGTTGCGGATTTGCCGACGGATTGACGATCGTCAATCCGTCGGCAAATCAGTCAGAAATAAGTCACAGCCTATTTTCTATTGAAATCAATAGAAAATAGGCTCGTCGTTCACATGACGCGTATTTCCGTGCCGGATTGCCGCCGTGGATTGTCGACGGCAATCCGGACGGAAAAAACAATGTGCATGTCAATTATTTACGGACGGATTCACCACCTACAATGATTGGAGATGGTGAATCCTCGGGAAATCAGTTACAAATACGTGCCACACTTAGTGGCACTTATTTGCAACTGATTTTCAAACTGATTTCAGAACGTATTTACGATCGGCAATCCGATGTAAATACGTTCTGAAATAAGCCGTGTGAACATAGCCTTGCTCTGTCACTTCCTGGTCAAGCTGTCTGTAATTAGCATATGAGCTCTGTGTATTCAGACTTCTCTGTTTTAGTCTAGATTAAATAAATTACCTTCTCTGAGAAGCTTCTGAGCTAATGTAAATAGTAGAGTAATTAGTCTTTTATCTGATAACCCACAAGCTCTCACTGCAGGCCACTACCTGTGTGATGATGTCACTCCCTGTTAACAGATAGAACAAACAGCAGGGGAGAAGGAGTACACAGGTCGGTCACTTGGGGAACCAGAGAGAGCACAGAAGGTGATGAAATAATTTGTAGCTCCTTAACAAAAAAAGATGAACAAAGCAATATATTTAGAAAACGTCTTCATTTAGTGTTCCCTACATTTTGAAAGCTATTCTTTGTAGTGAGACAACCCCTTTAATACTCTTTTTTCACCTATTGAAGGAACAAGATTGTTCGGCTGAGCTAAAGGACAATATCAGTAAGTGAATCGTGGCACAGCTGTAGGACAGGCACTTTTAAGTGTATGAGTGGTTTGAAGATCCCAAGCTAAAAATGTTTGTGCACCCCTGTCATAAAAACTCTGTATTTTACACATATGGGTTTAATCTTCAGAAATGTGCATTACTCCACTAAGGTTTGGAAATAGTGTTCCACGCATATGAGGCTCTATTATATAATCAACAAACAGCCATAAGCATTGTATGTGTTACTAAATGAAGATTGCTAAAACTGTATCCAGCATACCCCTCTGTTGTTCTGATGTGCAAGCATTTTGCGTCATATCTTTCACAGCTGAAGAAAAGACTACAGTAAGCAATGTGCTTATCAATTTTCACAGCTGAAACACAGCACTGCAGAGCTTCTGGGAATATGCTTTCAGCATCACTTCCTGTGGCAGACATTAGGTTGCCAAATACTAAAGTCTTTTATGTAGATAGACATATTAGAGCTCACAACTAACTCTTCCAACCCTCCCATATACTTTCAAACTTGGTCAAGTTTCAATGTGTTCTAAACAGGGAGAGGGGAGGAAGCAGCTGCCAGACACCTTTGACAGCGGCTTGTCCTGAGAACAAAAGAATCGGACAGTTGAAATCCAACCTGCCACTCCTTATCTCCCTTGTCAACATTTAATAGAAAGGCTACGTCTACACAGCACTGGTTTCTGGGCGGATTTGGGGCGGATTTAGTATTTAGAATCTGCCAAAAATCCAACTGTAATCCTGTGCCCATAGACCGCAATACAAAATCCATGCTGTTGCCTACACAGCACAGATTTTCTACTGTTCTATCTTCCGGCAGATTCCCGTCGGATCAATGTACTGGGCTGGTGGCAAATCCGAAAACCGACTACAATTTTTAGCGCAAATCTGCACCAAAAACCACGGTACAGCGGTGTTAAAGTACCGTCGGATTTTCAACGCTATTTTAACATAAGCTATGTACACATAGCCAAAGTCAGGAGACCACATTAGACGTTCAAGCAGGATATCTTAAATATCATGACAGAAAGTCCTCTATCCCAACTCTTGTACACACCTCAAAAAAACATCCTAGACAGTAGTACTTGCAACCATTAGATAATAAGCAAGTAGGGTATTTGAATACAACATAGCATACAAGATGGTTTCAAGGAAAAGAAGAGTAAGGAAAACATTGTACCTTCTGCATTAAGCATATTCCTGTCCTTGTAGAGATCTGTCAGAAATAGGCTGTTTACCAGGGTAGATTTACCCAGGCCGGATTCACCTGGAAGACACAAGAAATTAGTGTTTAATACATATTTTTTTACCAATATCCAATTTTAATATTTACATACAGATATCTGGACCCCACTTGCAGTTAAAACACCACACTACTAATATAACTGTACTGCCTATTTAAAGGGGTTTTGCCAAGAAGTGAGTTCCTTACCTAACAGGCTGATATTCCCCTCTTGAGGCTTGAAAAAAAGGGGCGCTTTGTTTCTCTGTTTAAAAAAACAAGTACCTCCTCTGTGATGTCATCATTCCACTTCCCATGCACATTCCTGATATTCAGTCTCTGTAGTTGAGCAAACATTGTTTTGCTAATCCACAGAGGAGAACTGTATTGTGCACAAGTTATATGCGTTTTATTTCTCCCTCTTATTTGCTCAGGAGAGAAGATAAGCTCAGCAGGCAGCCTTCTTTCATTCCTGCAGGGGGAGAGGGAGGGGGGCTGAGCAGGGAGAGTCTGCATGTTTACCAGGGCTGTGGAGTCGGCAAGCCGAAGCCCCAACTCCAACTCCGCAATTTCCCAAACCTCCGACTCCGACTCCTGACTCCCTCATACACGGCGCATGTTTAAGTGATAACTTTACTGTAGTAAAGTGGTAACATCCGGCTGTTTATCCCCTTATGATACAATAATCAAGCTATTAAGGTAGAACAGACACTGAGAAGCAAAATGGTAACAATGTTTTGATTTTTTGAACACTTGTGGGTAGAGTTGAAGAAAAAGCTGTATTTGTATCCAAATCCAGTCTGCACCAACATTGGGAATGTGTAGAAGAGACCTGGGATCAGATTTTGGTCAAGACATGCTTGAATCTGATCCAGGCCCAGAAGGATTCAGGCAGTATTGAAAACCAAAAGGTGGCTTTCCCAAATACTAACAAAATAATAAAAATTAACATTTTGATTTTTAGGAGCAAAACAGTAACAATGCAGTTACAGGAAAGAATCTGCAGAACTAAGCAGATGCTAAATACTTTCAAGTCAAATTTATGTATAAGATGTAAGATGACTATATATAAAATTACAGTAGCCTCATGTTCAAAGCTGTAGTGGATGGTGAGATATGGAACCTGAAAGTCACAAGTTCAAACCATTGTTACCATTTTGCTTGTCAGTGTAAAATATATTTATTGGATATGACTTTAGAACACAAAAAAATTTTAAACATACAAAACACTGCAGGAACATTTGTGGAGTCTCTGAATTTGTTCTGAGAAATAGCATTGCCTACACCAGATCCTGCATACATGACCCCACATCTGATCTCATTATTTCCAGGCTACAGAATGGCCTCTCTACACTAACTTGGGTTGGGGGCAAAGCGGTGACCACAGGGGCAACATCTCTAACAATGTCAGGGTATAAAGGAATTGCCTCAGCCACAGTCAGGTCTGATGAATGGTTGATCGTCTACTTCTTTGAAAGCAGGTGAAAAATTATGCTGAAATCTGTTTGCCCTGGGAGCAGAATCTTTCCCCTGGGGCAGCGCTTTGCCTGCTCCATGTCATCAATTACACTCCTCATGTGATGAGGCTGAAGATATGGGAGCAGCAGCACTGGCCGGACCGAATTTCTCTTGCTCATTGCACAACATCTAACTAACTGGACCAACTTATTATATATTTTGGGAGTCGAGTCGGTCCATTTTATGACGACTCCGACTCCTGCAAAATAGGCATCGACTCCGACTCCACAGCCCTGATGTTTACTCTGATAATTACATTACAACCAGTGGATTCCCTATACAAAAGTAACAGGATCTTTCTCCCCAGTCCCTTCAAAGCTCATTCATGTTCCCTGCCATCAGATAAGAAGTGCAAACACGCAAGCATGGCCAGATCTGCTCCTGTCAGCTCCTGGTCCTGTCTAATGTAAACTGTCAGGAAACTAAGGGCATCTTAATCAGGCTGTAGATCTCACAGGCTTCACTTTTTTAATGACATATATCTAGAAAAGTGATTAAACACCCATTTTGGAGGATCCCACGTCAACATTAGATCGTGGCAAAACCCCTTTAAGGCTCTTGTACAAATGGATCATAAATGGACAAAGGTGTAATGTCTACAATACCAACCAGACAGTCATGAACAACCAAACCCTCTTTTTAGGTTTTCTAATCTTGACTGGTCAGTAATCATATATATATATATATATATAAATAATATAAATGTAATCATGAACACATAAGTCACTCTAGCTATTCACTTTCTCTCTTCTATGTTCAGCAGCATTTGTATTGTGTTGTAATATACCGAATGTTTTATCTTTTTGAATGATATAATGGTTATATCTAAGGCCAACTTAATTTTCTTAGGTGCACTTGAATTGAACAACTTTACAAAACACAAATCAAAACACCTGATGCAAAGAATCTTTACATTACAACCAAAAAGATGGATATTTACAACACGTTCCTGCAATTGATTTTATAGCAAAAATCTGAACATTCATCAATGTGATGATTATAATAATGCCTTTTTTTCCTTCAACACACTTTACAAATGCTCAGAAATATGTGAATCCTACCAGTCATTATTACTTTGTTACGAATGGCAGAAATCTTCCTACCATTTCATTGTCTCTTCCTATTAGATCAGATATGAGGAATTTGCTATGCAGCTCCCTCAAACAACAAGGTCTGCTGATCAGGAATGTTAGAGGGGAGTTGGTGATTGCTAGCCTCTTTGTACAGTTCTCTAATTCTCATAGCTTGGTGCAATTTACGATATTTTTCAGACCATAAGACGCTCCTAGGTTGTAGAGAAGTAAAATAGGAAAAAAAATTGAAGCAAAAAGTGTGGGATGAAGTGTCGTTTTATTGGTACCATTTTGGGTTAGATGCGGCTTTTTGATCACTTTTTATTCCAGTTTTTTGGGGATATTGGCGTTTGGAATTTTTATTATTCTATGCTGTACAGCGTAGTGGACTTTTACGGACGTGGCAATACCAATTATGTGTAACTTTTTTTTTATTTGTAAAACGGCAAAAGGGGGGTGATTTAAACATTTAATTTTTTTTAAAACTTATTTTTTTTACAGTAATACTTAGTCCCCCTAGGGTACTTGACCACTAAGGGACACAATCCCTTTTCCTATATACAGCAGTACTATCGTACTGCTGTGTATAGGATTCTCACTTATTCCCTATTACACCCTGACTATGGCCAGCTTCATCCTTGCTGTTAGTGGCAGCTGCCGACTGTTCTTAAAGGGGTTGTCTCACTACATTGATTCATCTTACCTCAGTCCTGTTTACTTGGTTTCGCTTTGAATTCAGGGGCGTGTTTACTGGCTTCCACTAGGCTGCAGTAGAAGCCAGGTCTGTAGCTATAGCAACCACTGCTGGCAGCCTATCAGGATAGATCAAACAGGTCTGTAGCTATAGCTACCTAAGGACCAGATGCAGCTCATACAAGAGGGGATATCTCAGAACAGGTAGGACACTGCTAATGGACACATTGAAAAAGAGACTTGTTTTTGCAAGATCTTTAACATAAAAAGCAATCCTTGTAGTGAGACAACCCCTTTAACAGCAGCCGGCCGCCGCTGTACAGCACTATCTCGGGCCGGCAGGAGGCTGAAGTGCGGCGATGCTGCAGGAAGCTGGCAGTGGGGTTTAATGGATTAAACCCTGCTGCCGCCTTCCTGCAGCATCGCTCCTTCTCACCCTCCTGCCGGCCTGAGAGAACGCATTCAGACTATAAAATGTTCCTCCATTTTCCCCACAAATTTTCAGAAAAAAAAGTGCGTCTTATATTTCAAAAAATAAGCTATATAGTTTGTGTCTGTTAATCTGCTAGTATTCTGTATCCAGTTATCTAGATTCTTATTACTATATCTTATTCAGTCTAGTTAGCCTTGTGAAATTAGTCTTAGTCATTTGTTTAATCTTGGTGCTTTTGCATTTTTTAGTTTTGTTATTATTTGTTTGTTGTGTTAGCTCCTGCTTAGTTTCTGGGTCCTAGTGTTCTCCTGTTTTTGTTAGGGTCAGATGTAACCTAGAGATATCTTTGCAGACACCTTCGAAGATAGCAAAGGGTCAGTAGTGTCTGGTGTTAGGGCAGGGCTAGGGACAGGCCAAGGGAAAGATTATGGGAAAGTTAGTTAGGGTCACTTCTTATTCATCATCTGGCTTGAGTCTATTTGCATACAATACCCAGAAAGAATAGGAAAAATAGGGTTATTGCGTTTAGAGAAAAAACAGCTTTGGAGAGAACTAATAAGTATATATATAAATAATTCCAAGTGTCATTATAGAGATCTCTCCAATGATCCTTTTATACCCAGGACTGTATCTGGATTAAGGGGCATCCTCTATGTCTTGAGGAAAGACAGTTTCTACATAAACATAGAAAGGGATTCTTTGCTGTAAGAGCAGTGAGACGGTGGAACTCTCTGCCAGAGGAACTTGTCATGGTGAATTTACTAACAGAGTTCAAATAGGGTCTGTAACAGAGTGTAATAATATAATAAGTTATAGTGACCAGGATTCTGGAGAAGGGATTTATTCTGATTGCCAGACTGGAGTCGGGAAGGAATTTTTTCACTAAAATGAGGCTGAACTAGATAGACATATGTCTTTTTCAGCCTTCCAAACTATGTAACTATGTGTTGTCATCCTGATCTGAGTCTGTGCTATCATCTGCCTTGTCGATCTGCAAACTACATCATCTAAAGGTAAGTTCCTCTTTTGTTTAGTATTTGATGCATGCTTCCTATTATTTTTCCTGCAACTGCCTGGTTGACTACCATTCAGCTCTACTTAAGTCCTGGGGTTATTTGAGTACTGGGGACCACTGTTAGGACCCATGAAAGGTGACTGCTAAAGGTAAAGTCCAGTTCTGTGATCTGGTGTCAACTAGTGTCGCTACACTTGGAAATAGGCCTTTACTGATGGTCACATCACAAATTTTGTACAGTAGTATAGGACAGATCATCTCACCAGCCACCATAAGAGTGAAGTCAAAACCTTTCTTCACAGATTTCCGATGGACTTGATTGGGTAACGTTGCAAACCCAACATATTGCTTCTCTTGGTCCTGTGGAAGGAGACAATTATAATGATTACCCCACAAACATGGTAAACTTCTTTATAGGATGAAACTCCTGTTATGTAATTGCAGATGGATATCACCAATTAGTAGTGGCATACCTTTCCAACTAACTAACGCACACCAAGTCTGGAAAAAAAAAGATTTCAACAATCTGGAAATACTGTGTAAATGAGATATCACATGGCTGGTCAGGCTGAATTCACCCCCATTCTTGTGACGTTGCTAGTAAAAAATGTAGTTTGAAACATACAGAGTAAAAAAGATTTTACGTAATGTTCTGAGACTGTCTTCTGGCCAGTAGCCAAGCAAAGCAGCATTATCTTCTTGGGCTATGTAAAGCAATGAGTCACCCTAGTAACTTACACAGAAATTAGAAAACAACAATTACTACCATAAATTGCTATAAATAAGAAATCTAGAACCTACCTAATTGAGTGTCATGGACATGAACTCAACATCAATCCAAGGCCTTTATAGCCATTCTTATTCCTATTCTAGACCTTTACTATCCCATTGTTCTACCTACAGTTTCTTTATGCAGTTCTACTTAGAACTTCAGAAGATAAGTCAAAGAAGTAGACAAAGTTCCAGTTATGTTACCAGTGTCTTCATCAAAACTGCAATATGTGCTAACGAGCAAGAGTACAGCCGGTCAGAGGAATAACCTGAAGCCTTTGGACCCCAATGCAAAATCTGTAACAGGTTGTGTTTCCATCTACCATTCATGTACTTGTCATTTAGAAAATGTATAATGCTGATGCCTTGATATGTGACAACAGGGCCTAAGTGCAACTGTTACTTCTACTTCCGTTATAGATCCAACCCGGTTCCCACAAAATAGCATAGCACAAGATAGATGCCTAAAGGTTCTTGCAGTGTGCATCAAGTCATGTCAAAGACTTTTAGCTGGACAATGACATCCTGTTAATCTAGTAAGTCTCTAATAGTCTTCTTGTTTAATTTAAATTAATACATAAGGCGCTATATATGAACGTTGGCGCTGACAGGCCAGTTCTAATAGCTTTAAGGCAGTGTAGAATGCGCCAGAATGTATGAACCTGTTCTTCTGCAGGTCATATATACAGGTGCATTGTAGGGCCAATACGACAAGTCTGGCTCAGGCAGACCACCTTTAACTGTTCTAACAATAATGCACATAGATTTGGCGTCAAATATTCATAAACATGTCTAATTCTACGAATGTGGTGTAACTCGCCCCCAGAACGCCCCAAACCTTTGGTGCATTACAAAGTGTTGCGCAGGGGCCTATCGCGCCACAGTTTGGAGTGCGACTGTTCATACATCTATAGAACAAGGTTAAGACAGCTTTTTGGCAAAAAGGATGCTAGAAAACTGGCGCAGCCCCGTTCATACATGTCGCCCATGGTGCATAATTTGCACAGTATCTACCAAGTTATTACAATTTAACATCACGATTAGTGCTGATTCATGATAGTGTCACTGAGCCTAGTTAAAGGGGTTGTCTCAATACATTGATTCCTCCTACTTCAGTCCTTTTTTCTATGTTTCACTTTCAATTCAGGGGCGTGTTTACTGGCTTCTACTAGGCTGCAGTAGAAGCCAGGTCTGTAGCTATAGCAAGCAGTGCTGGTAGCCTATCAGGAGAGATAAAACAGGTCTGTAGCTATAGCGACCTGAGGAGCTGATGCAGTCCATACAAGAGGGGATATCTCAGAATAGGTAGGACACTGGTAATGGACATATATTGCAAAGTGACTTGTTTTGGCAAGATCTTTAACATAAAAAGCAATCCTTGTAGTGAGACAACCCCTTTAAGTAAAATCACATGTTCTCCTTTATAGTTCTTAAAACCTTTTGTTTTCTCTAAACTATATGACAATCCAACATGTTAGGTTAAGACATGGCCCAGTAGAAGCTCCTGTGCTCAAGTGATCCCATTCATTTCTTCCTACATATTGGCTTATGTCTCTTCATCTACCAGCTGCTCTACCCCTCCACATTCTTTGTGAGCCTCTTCCATTTCAGTTATTTTATAGTCCCCATGTCACACTGTCGCTCCTCCGCACTTCTTCCTGTGTACTGCCATTTACTCCCTTTCTCTATTCTAGTTATTTATTAGCAAAGTTAAACAGGCCTGGTAGGGCCATGTAAACAGACGACAACTGCAACTCCAGAACAAGGGCAACATTGTTCATAGCGGTAAAAACAGCAGCATCTGAATAGTTAACTTAATTACATACTAAAGCATCCACATACGAATTGACACATATAATAAAGATACTCTTAAATCCAAGCTCTTATTCCTTGTCAACCACTGCCCTGCTTGTTGTACCCCTTATGTTACCTTTAGCTTCATGGGGTATGTTCTCTGTGTCAGAGTTCTGGGAGACAGCAATCTCTCGGCTAAAAGTTCCTGAATTATGATGGCATCCATACCCACGAGAAACAGCCGCTAGCACAAAGTTACCTCGCCAAGCATACACCCATCCCCTCCCACCACTGACCACAACCATATGTATATGCATGAGTGTGTAAGCTACAGCATGTGCGACTGCCCTCCCCAGCCTCTGCTCTGGAATTTCCTGTAACTTCCCATTGGAAAGAAGATTAGCAGCAGGGAAGGCGGATAATGGGAGAGACAGAAGAGGAAGGAGGCCATTAACCCCACAGAACCTGGCCTCAGCACCAAAGGAGTTTACTTCATTGCTGGCAAGCAAGCCACAATTACCATAGGGTGACATATACTCTGCTTCTCCAACCACAAGTGACACTTAGAGATTGTTTTTCAAAAGATTTTATCAATTTAATTTAGATGTATTTTCTGGTGCAAAAAAATAAGCTCTATTTCTAGAAGGAATCTTCTGTGTAAACAGAATTTGTTGCACAGTTGTAATGAAGTATAAGCCGTTTTGGCCCTTTTTGACCAAGCTTCTACCACACAAAAACACAGCAGAACAACAAATTTGGACATAAAATTGTTCACTGTCAAACTTGGTTACACCCCAATCTCATGCCTCTCAAGCGTTCCTTCAGAAAAGATCAGTCATAGATCACTTCTGCTTGACAGATTTTTCTTAATAGGTTACAACAGATTGCAGAGATTGACAGAGGAAGAGATAATTACTTGCAAGCAGCTGCATAATGTGGTTTATTACAGGGCATTGTCCATCAGCATCACTTCGGTGACTAGGTCTTGGCAGCCAGCTGAGGACACAGTATTGTCTTAGAGCTGGTTTAAAGGGGATACCAGGTCATAAGGAACAAGGTTAAACCTATTTATGTGAAGATTTGGTGTGTATTTTGCACCACTTTTTAAAGCCAAAACCGGGGCTACAACCTAAAGAAGTAGTTGTGTTTTATCTTTTTATAAAAATATAAGTCAAATGTACACAGGCCTTAGGATGAGGCTTAAAGGGGTTTTGCCACAAAGTAAAATTGACGTGGGAAGTTTGAAAATTAAATAATAAACATTTTCACCATTCATCATTATTAAAAATTCTGCACCGTTTTTGTTTTAGCTGCTCCTTTAGTGATCCATTGTTTACAGCTCATCTCCAGGGGATACAACCAGGGCTGTGAGCTCCTCAGTCCTGGTCGCACATGCTCAGACATCACCTCTCCTCTCAGGTAGCTACTGAGTGTTCAAACCCGGGTGCTGTCATTCTACTCCTGTCCTTTGGACTAGTTAGTAATAAGTTAAACAGTGCAAATAAAAAAAGAACCCTCAATGAGGTCTGTGCATTGATAAAGAGGGAAAAAAAACACAGGTTAGTTCCTGCAGGGATTTGAACCAAGGACGCTTGTGCTGTAAAGCAAAAATGTTACCTCTGAGCTACAGTGTAGCTACTTACAATTCTATACATAAACAGACCTTTCTTTCACTAGAGAGAGAAAAGGCATGGTGATGTCATCCTGCTGAGTCACATGATATGTAATTCAAATAAATCACACACGCCCCCTTCTGAGTACACAGATCTGAAGAGCTGGATGCAGAAGGTATGAAATAAGATCGTGGCAAAACCCCTTTAAGTTGTTTTCTCATTAGGAATATGCAATATTTTGGTTGTATATGTCTGAATACATGCTAGAAAATATTTAGACATATAGGGCGACATGTTTTAAAATTGGCGTCGCCGCAGCAGATTTTAGGCGCATTTAATCAATGTAAAGTGCGCCTGAAAGTATGGTCCTCTCAAAAATCTGGCATCTGGTATACCTTGCATCACAGTCAATATCCTAGAAGAGTAATTGGTGGCTATTAAGCTATGGCTACACTGCATCGGACAAAAAACGACCGTTTTCTTCCGATGCACGACCACGGGTTTTGTCATGTTTTGTGCAAAAACCGCGGTTGGTTTTCATTTTTTTGCCATCGCCCATACAATTGATTGTATGGGAAGATGATGAGAAAACTCAAAGCGCCGGCTATTATACAACACGTTGTATAATACGCCGGTGCCAGAAGACGATCATAGAAAAGACGAGCTGTGGAGACTTCAGGTCTTTTTTTTTCTATTAAAGGCTATGGGCTGCCTGAACCATGGTATTTTCGATCGTTTTTCATTGCAGTGGAGACATAGCCTTAGGGGAATGACCTTGAGACTAGCAATTGACCATGTACATAAGGCTAAAGTTGGCTTCAATACTTTTGATGCATTTTTGATCAAACAAATCGGTGCTGGAAAATCTCATTTATTCCTTTACATATTTCCTTCCTTTTGGATCCACTCTTGGTTTTGGCTAAAATGTTTTAGAAAATGGTCCAATATTTTAACTAATTCCATTCACATTTATTGCTTGCTATAAATGCACTGCAAATAGCTAAACTCCTGATATGAAAAAGACTTCACGGGACTCTTAAGTAAGCTGCCTTTTCCCACAGAAAATAGTGATTTCTAAATATATACACAATGATTTCTTGGTAGAGTTCAGATGTCACTAGAGCAGAACATAACAATCTATAAGTCATGAGAAATGTTTATTTGAATTTCACATTTAAGTGTATCAGGAATGAGCTGACCATCTAGGCACTGCCGGAGGCCTAAGAGCATTACGGGAGCCCACAACTACTAGTGGAGCTTATTGCATACAGATGTGTACAGTTGGTATTGAGTTCAATGAGGCTATATAAATCTGTATGCAGAGCGCCTCACCTGGAGGCTGTTACAGGTAGAATTTTATCATGCAAGGCTTTAGATATATGAAATGAAACAGGGCATATGGAGCGTGGTGTGAGCAAAAGTATCAAGCTATATGAATTTTATGAGACCACCAAGAACACTGTAAATATCTACATTATAATTTCTGTAAACAATTCCCAATGGTCTCCCCATTTCTTCCATTAAAAGGGTTTTGCCACAATCTCATTTCATGCCTCCTGTATCCAGCTCTTCAGCTCAGAAGAGGGTGTGTGTGATTTGTTTGAATTGCATACCATGTGACCCAGCAGGATGACATCCCCAGGCCTTTCCTCTCTCTAGTCAAATAAAGATCTGTTTTGAAAAAGCTTTGAGTGTGAGAGTAAAGTTTTTGCCCCCGGGCCAAGGGTTGGGGTTCAAATCCCTGTAGGCCCCCAACCTGGGGGGTTTTTTTTCTTTTTATAATGCCCTCCCTCAAGGGGTTTTTCTTTTTTATTTATTTGCATTTTTGACTAATTACAAAGGATAAGGGGAGGGAGTAGAGTGCGACCTGGGGTTTGAACACTCAGTGCTCCCTGAGACAAAAGTGATGTCTGGCATGTCTGACCGGATGAGGAGCTCTCAGCCCTGTCGTTGCCCTGGGATGAGTGTAACAATGGTCACAAAAGGAGCAGCTAAGACAAAAACTTTTGCAAAATTTTTTAAAAAAAATAATGAATGGTGAAAATGTTTTTATTCTTTTAAAAGTTTCCCCACGTCAATTTTACTTTGTGGCAAAACCCCTTTAAGATTAATAGGCTGCAGTGACAATGCACCACATGGCTGAGTAAAACAATGGTTATAGGCTACATGTATTAAGGCCCTTGGGTAAATGTGTGTGCAATGTCTTTTTTCGGGGCCCCTAAAGAGCTTAGCAGAGTGAGAAAAGATGTAAAAGGGGTCCAGATGAAAAAAGTGTGGCTTCCACAGTCCCCAAAAATACCCCTCATTGATAGAGGCAACTGCACCAGCACAGGGAGCAGGCATTGTCTTGAATGTGGGTCTGGGACCCCAAATCCACACCACTTTGTTCAGCAACTCAAAGGTGTGGGGACAGCTCTGACAGCCCTACTGAGGGACATAAACCCTTCCAAAGGCTTCAAAGGCCTTTGAGGGCAACCATTGCTGATGGGCCCCTTTGGGGAAAAAAAAGTTAGAACCCTGCTATAGGTAGTGTGATTTCCTTTCTTAATCCCGCAAGGCCTATAGATGATGCAGCCATGCCATGTCACATCACTATCATTACTGCAGGCTAATGGACACACCAGAGCACAAATGACCAGCAGCAAGAGACAACAGAGGCATTGTGGAAGTATTTTACAGAAACTGAGTCATATTTGCTTTAGTAAATTACCATTAGTAGCACCTATTTTTTTTATTTTATTAATAAGGTATGATATCTGGGAGATATGAACGGCCTCTATGGTAAATGGCTAGCACTGTTTTTTAGCAGCTGTGTGTCAATGGTATTTTTATAAATCCAATAATTTTTATTGTGTGTTAGCACAAACCGAATCTTATGTGTTTTTTTGGGAAAGTATGGTGGCCAAGTGGTCGACACTGCTGCCTTGTGCTAGAGATGGGCGAAATCGATTCTAACAAAGTGGAATTCGTTTGAATTTCGGGAAAAAATTCGGTTCGGAACAAGTCGAAGTTTGGGGTTTCTGGTGTGAACGAAGGTGCTTTTGATTGATAAAAGGGCTGGGACATGGGTACATGGAGCAAGCACTCTGGGGGAAGAAGGGCATAGCCTCAGGGACATGGCGAGATGAAGCCAATCAGAGACCGGGGGGGTTTTCTGTGACGTCACTGCCATTAAGTCCGGGGGCGACGCTGGGAGCTCATCCGCTCTCCTGTACGATCGGGGAAAGTGCTGCCAGGGCTGATTGTTATGAAAAATGATTTTCATCAGCGATTTTTGTGGGGTGTTCGCTTGTCTCAGGGATGTTTCTTTTATGTTCTTTTTTGATTTTTTGGGGTATTGGTTGAAGCCGGGGGGTCCACTGAGCGGCAAAAAAACATTTTAATGCTATTGCTAAAAGCACATTGAAATCCAAGGGGGGTTAAGCCTGTTCCGTTGTATTCATTAAAGAAACGCGGTTTTTTTTTATACAAAAACCACTTCATTTTTGGCTGCCCTCTATTCTTTTGCGCAATTTTACATCCAGGGGTTAATTAAGCGTTGATTTTGTGCAGTGGTGGCTTCCAAGAAACAGTTCTTTATCCACCCACAAAACAGTTCAATGTTCTGTAGATTTATTCACAAGAGAAGGTTGATTACAAATTTTTCTCTTGTTGTGTAGCGTAGAAAACACGCAATTGTTACACGTTACAAAAGATAGTAGCTTCGGTGCTCAATTACTTTTGCGCATTTACATCCAGGGGGTTAATTAAGCGTTGTTTTTGTGCTGTGGTACAAAAAAAATAGACGTCTTTTTCTCCGCCAAAAATACAATTGTCCTGTACATAATTCACAAGCAAAGGTTTTATTTACATTTTTTCTCTTGTTGTGTAGCGTAGGATAAAACACGCTGTTGTAACACGCTACATGCTAGTAGTTTGTGGCTGCTCATTCTTTTGCGCAATTTACAATCCAGGGGTTATAGTAAAACGGTTGTTCTGCAGTTGTTTCGAGTAAAAGAAACTTTGTTTTTCACCGCCACAAAAGAAATTCTGTAGGCATAATTCATATGAAGGTTAATTTAAGCCTGTTTGTGCTTTTGTATTCAGTAAAATACACAGAGTTGTTAAACAGCAGATACAAGTCAATTTTTCTGCCCCATTGTGGAGCGCTTTTTATATCCAAGGGTTACACAGCTTCTTAGTGGGTTTCATTTTGGCGTCAATTTCAGGGTGTGTATTTATCATATACAAGATATTTCATCAAACAGGTCTGTTACATTATAGAACAAATAGTATGTCAGACAGAGAGGTGGCGGCTCCTTCACTGCGAGTGGCAGAGGCACATATCATTCAGGGCCCAGGAGACAGCACATGCAAGGGACGTCAGCAGCAGGGGTCACTCGGTGAGGCCACAACTGCCGCTGTCATTAGCGGCCGTGTGCTGACCAACAACCCATGTTCTTGATTGGTTGACTAGGTCATCCGCTTCCTCCCAGATGACATCTGACAAAACCCCAGCCAAGTGTCGGTGGATCGTCAGCACAAACCATTAGTTGGCATGGCCGGGAGATGGTCAGCGGCCCTCATCTGTTCCTCAACCCGCCTTCTGTACCATCCGGTTCCCTCAGCCGGAGAATCTACTATGTGGTCTGGCTACGGCCATATTATAGCGAGGTTGAAACAATTGAGGTGGGCAGTCTGCAGCTACTTGGCAGCGAAGTAATGGGGCCAATATCCCCTGCTTTTGCAGTAGGCGGCAAAGTATAGTTGTTGATAAGTTGGCATGGGAGGTCATGTTGTGAGGGGTCAGGCCTCTGCATACCATGACCGGTGATGAGGACAGCAGTGACGATGAAACTCATAATAGATGATGACTGTTGCCCGACCGCCTTGGGAGCCGGGTGAGGCACATGGGCTTCATCAGTGTCAGGAGAAGAGGGTGTCAGCTTGTGCGTCAGGCAGCAGCGCAGCCAGCAAGTGGGTCGTGTGGCCGTGTGTCAGCAGGATGCAGCAGTGTGAGGTCGGGAGCCAAGCGGCACGGGGTAAAAAACCCGTTCGCAGCGTCCAAAAGTAGCGGCAAGGGGCTCAGCGAGGCAGCGGGTGGCAGTAGTCAACTCAGTGCGGAGGCGTTGGCGGTAAAATCCGATACTCGGCGGTTGTGGCAGTTTTTGCTATGACTCGGAGGAGCGAATATGGGTATATCGTTGGAATTCTGTAAGCAGAAAGGAAGCGTGGTCAGGGGAGCTAAAGTTGGCAACCACGGCCTGCGTCAACACATTGCTGCGTCACCATCCGGTGGCTGGAGAAAACGTGGCTTTAGATGTGGTGGTCCATCTTGCCGCCGCAGCAACAGCTGCAAGCTGCGCCAGTGGCACACATGCCATTGCAGCCAGTCAAGGCTCCACCACCTTCTGCAGATGGGAGCTGTTTCTCTTTGACATCATCTCCCGGTCCAGTGCTCCTGATCCTCGTACTCATGGCGCCAGCAGTCGTTTCAGCGAGGCGTTTGCAAAGGAGACAACGTATTGCGTCCCAACCATCTAAGGTGCAGCCAGCTGACCGTGCTCCTGTCCAAAGTTGTTGGTACTGCAGTCCTCCCTTTCAAATGCTGGACTCTGCACCGTCAGAGACTAATGGCTTGTGCCGAGCGAGATGGAGAGTTCCAAGCCGTAATATCTATTTTCCAAAAAGGAGTACCAGCACTTCATAAATATGTTGAACAGAAGGTGGGCCAGTCCTTAAGATTATCGGTTTGTTCCTAGGTGCACGGCAGCGCGGACGTCTGGAGTGTAAACTACGGTATGGGCCAGTACATGTCCTTTTCGGGGGGCCAATGGTGAATGTGCTTCGGCCCACGGCACACCATCAACCTTTGACTGAGACGGCCTCTTTCTCCTCCACGTTGTCAAAATGCTATTCCTGCGCCAATGTCCGCCTCCTCTCGCTCCACCAGCTCTCCATCTCAGCTCCACAAGTACTGCATCCATTCCTTACCACATGGTTGGGCACAGCGGGTGTCACGCAGATCTACTCCTTGGCTGTGCTCGGCTAACGAAGCAACAGGGGTGGAACTGCTCCGAGCAAGCAAATCGATGTGTGGCTTTCTCGCGCCAACTGAAAATTCGGAACCATGTGACGGACCAATGGGAGGAACATGGTGTCCGCGCTGCACCGCGAGGAGGGATGGTCCATTCGCCCTGCATGGCGCAGTGTTTCAATCTGGTTGTGAAAACTGGTTCCTGAAGTCGCCAACGATCTTCAGATCATCTGAAAATGGCCAAGGAAACTGTGCATGCACTTTATCCATTGTACAAAGCCAGCGAACCACCCTCCTCGTGTGCAGTGGCGAACGGCTCCACCCACACACTCTGATATGCGATGTTTCCACACGTTGGGAATTCAGCCTGACATGGTGGACGACTGTATGAAACAGAGAAAGGCCTTTAACGATTTTTTGATGATCCAGGCAGACAGAAGTACTCCCTGTGTAACTTTGATGTCACGCCAGATGGGCAGCTCATGCGTGACAACACTGCCGTTGTTGAGGCCATTCGAGGAGGCGAGTTATTTGTCAGTGCAGGACTACGGGATGAATAAGCATTCACTGTTCACGTCTGGAACAGATGCTGAAAAATCTGTCTGGGCAGGGGACTGGAGATGTGGCGACTTACATTCGTGGCCAATGAGTCCGGTGGGGGACTGATATCGGAGGAGTAGGAGGACATTGGAGCTGAAGCATTGTTGGTGAAATGAGTGGATTTTCTACCCAGTGACAGAGAGAGGAGTTGGAGCCAGATGGAGGAGGTGGATGGAGGATGAGGAAGACGAGGCAGATGACCACAAGCACCGTCGGCAGTATACGTGGAATGGAGGCAGGAGCCCCTCGGAGTCACTTGTGCAGATGGCCGCAGCATGTCTTATTTGCCTGGCTAGTGACAGGCCGAATAGTCAGATCCGCAGAGGGATGACTTTCTGGCTCTCCACCCTATTGGACCTCGCTACCGGTCCAAAATGGGAGCTTTTTTCCCAGCTATTGAGAGGGAGGACAAACTCAAATAATATTGGGAATATCTCCGTAATATCAGTTGGCCGCTGCCTATGTGCGGCTGCGCCCCTCCTCTGACAGGTTGACCGGGGGGTTCCTCAGCGCTCACGTTCTACTGCCGGGCTGCTGGGTAGGTGGGGGGGGGGGGGATAGGAGCAGTACAGCTCCATCAGCAGTATAACCTAAGTCTGAGTCACTGATGAGCAGCTTCCTTCACCCACCTAGTGAGGTGGGTAGTCGCCAGCAGCGCAGGACCTGAGCAGTCCCTGAACCAACAGGTGGTGGGCCTACTTGGACTGCACTCTGCCACCCCAGTTAGAAGACCGATGGACTACTGGGCAGCCAAACTGGATGTGTGGCCGCTACTTGCCGAGTTTGCAGTGGCGTAGTTGTCCTGAAAACGGCCAGTAGTGGGCATCTGAGCGGGTGTTCTGTGGGCGGAGCCATAGTTAGCCCAAGGAGAAACCCGATTGTTCCATGGGAAATGTGGAACCAACGACCTTTGTCAAGATGAATCAGGCGTGGATCGGCAGGATTTCACACACCATATGCCATAGGCGTAGACTACATCAGCCATGACGCTTCACCCAAACTGTGAGAATGAGTCTGGGTTCAAACTATCTGCCTCAGCCACTATTTGATGCCGCAACCCGCCTGATGCCACACATATCTGCTGGACAGTTTCTCCATCTGCCAACAACATCATTTACCAGGGTCTGGTATTGCACACCCACCTCCACACTGTGTCATTGAGGCACTGTCTGACCTCATTGCTGCTGCTGTGGCTGCTGCCGTGACCTCACACATAGTGTCATTGTCCCACTCTGTGGCCTACTCCTGTTTTTGCCACCTTCCAGAATGTGATTGTGCCACTGTCTGACCTCATGCTGCTGCTGTGGCTGCTGCCGTGTCCTACACATGTGTCATTGTGCCTCTGTCTGACTCTTGTGCTTGCTGTGGCTGCTGCTGTGACCTACACACTGTGTCATTGTTCACCACTCTGTGGCCTATCTCCTGTTTTTGCCACCGCCAGAATGTGATTGTGCCACTGACTGACCTCATGCTGTTGCTGTGGCTGCTGCCCGTGACCCTCCACTACGGTTTCATTGTGCCACTGTCTGACCTCATCTGCTGCAGTGGGCTGCTTCTGGTGCCTACACCCACTGTGTCATGGTCCACTCTCTGTGGCCTACTCCTGTTTTTGCCACCTCCAGAATGTCATTCGTGCACTGCTGACATATGCTGCTTGGACCCACACACTGTGTCATTGTGCCACTGTCTGACCTCATTGCTGTACTGTGGCTGCTGCCGTGACTACACACTGTGTCATTGTCAGACTCTGTGTCCTACTCCTGTTTTTTCCACCTCCAGACTGTGATTGTTCCAATGTCTGACCTCATGTGCTCCAGTGGGCTGTGCCGTGACCTAACCTGTGTCATTGTCACACTTGTGCTACTCCTGTTTTTGCCACCTCCAGAATGTGATTGTGCCACTGTCTGGACCAGCAGGCTGCTGCAGTGGCTGCTGCCGTGACCTTCACACTGTGTCATTGTTCCACTGTCTGACTCATGTGCTGGCTGTGGCTGCTGCTGTGACCTACACCACTGTGTCATGTGTCCACTCTGTGGCCTTATCCTGTTTTTTGCCACCGTCCAGAATGTCATTGTGCCTATGTCGGACACTAATGCTGCTGCTGTGGCTTTACTTGCGTGGACCTACAACTGTGTTCTTTGGGCACTGTCTGGACCTCATGCTGCTGCTGTGCTGTGGGTGCCTCCACAATGTGTACTTTGTCCAACTCTGTGGCCTACTCCTGTTTTTGCCACCTCCAGAATGTCATTGTGCCACTGTCTGACCTTCATGCTGCTGTGTGGCTGCTGTCTGTGACCTTCACACTGTGTCTTTGTGGCCACTCTGTGACCTGATTCATTTTCTGCCCATCCTCCGAATTCTTTGTGCCACTTCTCTGATCTCATGCTGCTGTGCTGCCGCCGTCAACATCCTCACTCTGTCCATAATGTTGCCTCCTGAGCTCTAGCTTGTTTTTTTCCAGCTTTCGCTGGATGACTTTATCAGGCTAAATTACCAGCTGAGTTTATTGGTCAGTTTTGCCCTCTTAAGTGCACCTGGGAATTTTATTGTGAAGCGAGTATTAGATGCGGCGGCAAGTTTATGTGGTGTCATATAAATCAACAAAACATTGTATGAAGACCAATCCAAGCTCCTCTGCATATTTAAGTATGGTACAACGTTCTACAGCACCCGTGCAGGCTCGTGTGCAGCCCTGGAAATAGCTGCTTTTTAACTTGATTCGTGCCGAAGTAATCGGAACTAAGTTATTTTTGACCGAGAAATTCGGCGAAGTGAACGAAACGAATTTCGGGAAATTCGCCCATCTCTACTTGTAGCACTAGGGTTCCAGTTAGAATCTGACTAAATATAACGTCTATTTCGAATTTGTACACTGTTCCCATGTTTATGTGGGTCTCCTCCCACACTACAAAAACATACAGGTTGGGTAATTGTCCCTAATGTGTCCATGGCTGCTATAGAGGCAGATGTGAATAATGACAACCGGGCTTATCGGTGCTTATTTTTGGAGAGAAACAAGATCAGAGACTTTGATCCAATATATTGAATCCTTGCTACACTAACAGGAAACATAGGGAACAATGTGATTATTCCTGTAGATAATAGGTTATTGGCACATCCTATTGAAAATTAACTGATTTACCTAGGAAAGTATATGGTATATATTAAGCCTAAAGGGGTGTTCCCATCTCAGACATTTATGGCATATCGATAGGATATGTCATAAATGTCTAGCAGGTGAGGGTTCCACCTCTGAGACCTGTACCCATCTTGATAACGAGCGATCAAAAGTATCCATGCAGAGCGAATAGTAGTTCGAGCATGCAAACCTCCTCAGCAGAAATCGGAACTCCCATAGAACAGAATGAGGAGTACCACATAATGACGACCTCCCCTTTGTTCTGTACAGAGTATTTTGGGGGCCTGTTCTCATGATATGTGTCGTGAGACTTGAACCTATCTTATCAACATGCTATAAATTTTTGAGATGAGAACATCCCTTTAATAGTAATTAAATGGCTGAAAGAAATGTATGTGCGTCTCTACTGCACATATAGAATGGTTGCACAAAGACAGTTCTGAAGTAGTCAGAGGCAATGAAGCAGTCAGTAAGGACTGGTGAAACTCAAACAAGAAAGTCCTCAAACAGTTTGCTGAAGACAAGTAGACTAAGGACATGGATTACTGTAACCATGTCCTGTGGTCAGATAAGAGCAAGATAAACTTATTTGGATCAGATGGTTTCAAGCATGTGTGGTGGCAACCAGGTGAGGAGTACAAAGACAAGTGTGTCTTGCCTACAGTCAAGCATAGTGGTGGGAGTGTCATGGTTTGGGGCTGTACCCATCTTGGGCTGCACCCAGCATGATTGCTGCTGGTTGTGAGGAGCTACGGTTCATTAAAGGAACCATGAATGCCAACATGTACTGGGACATACTAAAGCAGAGCATGATTCTCTCCCCTCAGACACTGGGCCGCGGGGCGTATTCCCCCAATGAAAAACCCCCAAAACACACCCCAAGTGACCACTCCTTGCAAAGAAAAAAAAGAAAAAGGGTTCGGGACGGGCAAGCAGTTTCAACCCCAAAATGGCCGGGTCAGGCGAGAAACACATTGAGTTCTATGTGAATAGTGGTTTTAAACTGTTTTTATGAAGTTATTTTAATAAACCTATTAATAGCACCCTGATACTGCCCCATTGAGGAAGTTTTCTTCAGCAGGCGCCAGGACCTGTTTTCTTCCTTTTCTGAGAGGCTCTGAAGCAGGATCCACGGCTGCTGCAATTCTGACTCGCTAAGAGTTAATAAACGCTGAGTGTTGTGCCTCCCGATAGCACACCCAAACAAGGTGAGCGGGGAATTAGCACTGTGTTTTTGCACCACAATATTGACCGTACTTCCCCTTAAGAGCGCCACCTCTGTTTTTCTTTTGTTATCTAAATATATAGACATAAATATAAATATATATAAAATAAAAAACCCCACTTTAAAAGACACCAGGGGCTATAAGGTTGGATTTTGTTCATAGGGTCATTCCCCTTTTATAGACCCAAAAGGGTTTCCACCTAAAAATCTACACTGTCTGACCAAAAACCATTGAAACATCAAATCCTAAAACCTGACTAAAAACGGAGTAAAAATCCTCATGTGCTGGGGTGGGTCTACATGGCATTTTGATGATGATTTAGTATTTGAAAACTGTCAAAATCCAACTGTAAAACATTTTCCCCTGCCCAAAAGAAAAATCCAATTTTTAGTCTACACAGCTTGGATGTTCTGAGGTCGGATTTCAAAACCCCTATTTTTTCAAACACCTTGCAACATTTTAATCTGCTGCATTTAACTAGGAAAACAGAAAATTTACTATTGAAGTCAAATGTGTGTAGTGTTCTGCATAAATTTGATACATTTTTTTTTATTTGTTTTTTCAATCTTTGTGTAGATATATCTACATATATAGATTATGGTTAGGGTTAGTAATTTGGTCTGTCTCTATCAGACATGATCTTGTGCCTACCCTGGTATAGTGGTTGATGCCATTGTTTTTGTAATGCTACTAAATTTCACTTTTTGGAAAGTGTTTTAATCGATCTAATTAAAAATTCAAGGTTTTAAACAGAACCGCAACTAAGTCTATATACCAAGGGGAAACAATACGAAATCACTGGATTCTGGGATTAACTTGTTATAATGTTTGTTACTGTGGGAGTTTTCCGGGGCCAAACCCCGCACCCCATACAACGGGCAACTCAGATGTGAACGTAGGGTAAGCTGAAACAACACTTCTTTTGAGGGTTAGTAATTAGGGTATTTCAAAAGATATTTTAAAAATATATTATAGGATTTAATAGAAATGACCTGGAGATATTCCGTCAGAATGGGGGTAAATGCCCCCCCTCATAAGGGTTAAACAAAGGCAGCTTTCTCTGATTTTTCCATAAACCTGTGTATTGGGAAATGTAACCCCTTAAAACAGGATGAAGGACTCCTTGGGGAAAAATTGTGATCCCTTTTTCTTACCATTCATGGAAATGATGAGTTCTGCATGTAAAAATAAATTAACCAATGTATGACTTTCAATTTTTTTTATGGCTATATTTTTAATTGGTAATTTACAATACCCTTTTTGAATATTGGCTGTACCATGTAAACTTGGAATGCCTAAAATATTAGCCTATGCTTTTGTATTTACTTTTTCTTTGTTTACTTTAATTATTGCCGCAATTCAATATTTACACTATAGAGGGCAGCACTGTTACATGACAGGGATAATTTTCTAATTGGCTGAATATTTTTTGTGGCTACAGACGATAGATAGATAGATAGATAGATAGATAGATAGATAATGATAGAAATAGATGATAGATAGATGATAAAGATAGATAAAAGAAAATAGATAGATAGAAAGATGATAAAAATATCCACAGAAAAAAAACAATCACAGCACTCACGTTTATTTCCACATGTTACAAGACAACGTTTCGGCTCTGTCACAGCCACTTGAAAATAGCTCTGTGAGAGAACCAAAATGTCGTTAAGTAACATGGAAATAAATGCACAATTTCTTCACCATTACCTGGATGAGTGCTGTGAGTTTTTCCATGGATGTCTTAGTTTTGAGTCTTTGACCAGGCTCAATATGGCCGGCTTTTTTCTGTCGTAAGTACAGGTGATTGCTTCCAAGTCACCTTCTTCCTTAAAGGGGTTGTCTCACTACACTGATTCATCTTAACTCAGTTCTGTTTTCTTGGTTTCACTTTGAATTCAGGGGCTTGTTTACTGGCTTCCACTAGGCTGCAGTAGAAGCCAAGTCTGTAGCTACAACAACCAGTGCTGGCAACGTATCTGGAGAGATTCAACAGGTCTGTAGCTATAGCGACCTGAGGAGCTGATGCAGCCCATAAAAGAGGGGATATCTCAGAATAGGTAGGACACTGTTAATCGACATATATTGCAAAGTGACTTGTGTTTGCAAGATCTTTAACATAAAAAGTAATCCTTGTAGTTAGACAACCCCTTTAATAAACAAAGTAGTTTGCCATACTGGCCTGACAGTCAAACTATTGTTATGCACTAAAAATGTCGTACATCCTTCAAACTAATTTGCAAAAACAAACAAAAAGGTATAGTATGTTCCTCTTCTTTGCCTGTTGTCTACTGCATAGGAATTACAGTCATAATGGTTGTGGTTACCAACTTCTGGGTCAGCTGTCTGACATGTTTTCCATAACTGATATCTACTTGTTCAAGCACTTGGCATTATTTTGTTGTCCTTTTACGTTTAAATAAGTATACAATTCATTGCATTGATTGTTGGATATCTTCGCCTACTGCAAAACAAATGCTTTGCTTATTAGTGAATAATCATTAGTCAATTAGCCAGTGGTATGAGGAAACAGTTATTAGTCTACATGTGGCCTCATTGTACAGAGCCATAGTAGGACACTACTATGCATGTAGAGAGAGAGATGCATGTAAACTTAATGCACTTTTGCATGCATTCCATGTTTCCGTAAGGAGTTTTTTCTTCTGTCGAACAGAAAATAAAAATTGTGGCATACTCTCTCAAATACCATAATGATGTGGTATTTTCCCCTGAAACTATGGAAGAATGCTTTCAACATGCAGCACCCATCAGTGGACCGTTTATAAATACTAACTATATACAAATGTATAGTATGGGTACCAGGGCCGTTCCTAGGGGCTGGCGAGGCGGAGGATAGCCCCTGACTCTGCGCGGCTGTTTTATAACAGTCATGCAGAGCCAGCAGCTGCTGGTGCAGGGAGGAGGCAGGACGGATCATTTCACTCCTGTCTCCTCCCCTGTATCACCGCGACGCCTACAACGCTCGATCCCTGGGAGCTGCGTGACAGTGTAAGCAGCGTGATGACATCACGCCGCTTACACCGCTCAGCAGCTCCCGGAGCTGGACGCGCGGACCAAGGTGAGTAATTTTTTGTTATTTTATAATTACTTACAGGGGCATCACCTGGCTACAGGGAGGCATCTACTGGCTACAGGGGGGCATCTACTGGCTACAGGCGGGCATCTACTGGCTACAGGGGGCATCTACTGGCTACAGGCGGGCATCTACTGGCTACAGGGGGCATCTACTGGCTACAGGGGGGCATCTACTGGCTACAGGGGGGCATCACTGGCTACAAGGGGGCATCACTGGCTACAGGGGGCATCACTGGCTACAGGGGGCATCTACTGGCTACAAGGGGGCATCTACTGGCTACAGGGGGCATCACTGGCTACAAGGTGGGCATCACTGGCTACAGAGGGGCATCACTGGCTACAGGGGCATCACTGGCTACAAGGGGGCATCACTGGCTACAAGGGGGCATCACCGGCTACAGGGGGGGGGGGCATCACTGGCTACAAGGGGGGCATCACTGGCTACAAGGGGGGCATCTACTGGCTACAGATGGGCATCACTGGCTACAGGGGGGCATCTACTGGCTACAGGGGCATCACTGGCTACAAGGGCATTACTGGCTACAGGGGGACATCTACTGGCCACAGGGTCATCACCTGGCTACAGGGGGGCATCACCTGGCTACGGAGGCATCACTGGCTACAGGGGCATCATTGGCTACAGGGGAGCATCACCTGGCTACAGGGGGGCATCACCTGGCTACAGGGGGCTCCTGCCTGGCTACAGGGGGCTACTACATGGCTACAGGGGGCATATTACATGGCTACCACTACCATTTGAGGTGCTATAGATGGGGACTTTGTATAGAGATAGGAATTGGTAGAGAAGCGCTGATAAATTAGGAGTCTAAGATGTTTGCTTTGTAAATTTTACAGTGAAGAGTCGGGAGTAGTCGTCATGGCATCTGGGACAGATGGAAAAGAAGAAGAAGAGAAAGAGAACAACTCTTCAGAGACGTCTCCTGTGAGTCACTAGATATAACTTTACTGTAATCATTTATATGTCTACAGAGCCTGTGTACAACTGGTATCCATGTCTGTATGGTCACTGTACGCCGGTAATATTGGTTGTAGTATAATGGTTTGTATTCAGTAATGGTCAGTCACTGTACGCCGGTAATATTGGTTGTAGTATAATGGTTTGTATTCAGTAATGGTCAGTTTGTATTATTCGGTCACTATATGGTGGTGATATGTGGTCATGGTGTGGTTTTATTATTCGGTCACTATGTGCTGGTGATATGTGGTCATGGTGTGGTGGTATTATTCGGTCACTGTGTGCTGGTGATATGTGGTCTTAGTGGTCTTGGGATTCTGGTTTTTGTGTAGCAGTGTTATATTTGGTAACTATGACTATTAATTAGTAGTTTTATATGTAGCAGATTGTGGTAAAGCTTTTTCTATATTTTGGCTTTGGTTCATGATGATGCAATGTTGCGCACTGTGGCGCCATATGTTACGAGGAGGTGGAGGGGGGGGGGGGGGGGCGAAATTTATTCACCACCCCCGGAGTGAAATTTAGCCTAGGAACTGCCCTGATGGGTACCACTATAAAGCTTCCTACACGTGGCCTAAATGTTTTAGATGCTTCCAGCATTGAAAAAAAACAAACCATCCTAGCTATAATCTTATTCTTATCACATTATAGGACACCAGTGTAACTTCAGTTAATCTCCTTGCCTTACTGGCAGATATAATTATAAAGAGGTAAAAAGCCAGTTTAAGAGTGTTTGTATATGATCTTAAAATTATGGATACTTTTGCATTGAATTTTTTTTTATTGTTCATTTGCTTCCTTGATGAAAAATAAAACAACTTTGTTAATAGTCTTCAGTAAAAATGTCCTACCATTTTGCTGGAGTAGGGTGTTCGTAACTCCTTTAAATAGTTTTTTGTACTGCTGCTGATTTGACAGCACACTGCTTCAGGATGTATTGGCTGTCTTTGTTTTCTGCCACCCTGCTCTCAGCAAAGCCTTAATGGGATGTTCCCACCAAGTAAAATTGCTGTTCAAAGCTTGCAAATTAAACATTTTCACCAAATATTTTCACTATTATTAAAAATTCTGTACCATTTTTGTTTAGCTGCCACCTTAAAGATCCATAGTGTACAGCTCATCTCTAGGGGATCCGACCAGTGATGAGAGCTCTTCAGACCTGGCCGCACATGCTCAGACATCACCTCTCTTCTCAGACAGCTACTGTCAGTCTCTTCCCTGCTTAGTAATCACACAGTGCTGAGTGTCCAACCCCATGTGCTATCATCCTACTTCTATTCTCTGTACTCCTTAGTTATTAGTCAAACAGAGCAGATAAATGGAAAAAAAAAGAAAGAAACCTCAACCAGGTATGTGCATTTGGTTCCTGCAGGGATTTGAACCTAGGTCACTTATGCTGAAATGCTGAAGTGTTAACCACTCAGCTATACTGAAGCTACTCATAGCTCTTGTATTTTAGGATACTTGACTTTATATAAACAGACCTTTGTTTGACTACAGTGAGCCCACTGTGACAAAAGGCATAATGATGTCAAGCCTGCTGGGTCACATGCTATGCAGTTAAAAGAAATTCTACACACCCCCTTTTGAAGACACTGAAAGCTGAAGACAAGAGGACATGAAATGCCTTCATGGTAGAACCCCTTTAAAGAGAACCTGTCACATAGTTTATGCCCCCCTTGCTGAAGACAGCACAAACTAGTGACATACATGCTGTTTCCATGACTGTGTCCCTTATTCTGTAAGATGCTATAGTTTTAGAGTATTTAATGCTCAAATCTGGCAGTTTTCAGCCAGAAAAGAGTCCAGCTTATTCATGAGCAGGTGTTAGCCCTGCCCACCCAAGGCTAGCCCTGCCCACCTGACAGTTATTCACATGTTTCTACCTATTCAACGTACTAGGTTAATCAGTTGTGAGGTGGGCGGTGCTAGCCTCCGGTGGGCGGGTCATTAATTAAACAGACTCTTTTCATGAATTAGCTTGACTCTTCTGACTGAAAACTGCCAAACTTGATCATTAATACGATGAAACTACATCATCTTACAGAATAAGGGACACAGCGCTGTAAACAGCATTTCTGTCACTAGCTTGTTCTGTCCTCAGCAAGAGGGGCATAATCTATGTGACAGATTTCCATTAAGTTCTGTTAATATCTGTGTTGCAGGCTCTGTTCAGAGCCTCCATTGCAAATTTTGTCACATCTGCGATAACATTTGCTTTGTTATCCTTTTTGACAATGATGGTACTATTGTTTTTTTGCACTTATGATGGAAAAAAACAGAAATGCCAACGCAGTGTGAATCGAAGTTGTCAGGTAGATTGAACTTGTCTTTCCAGCACATCGCGCAGATTCTCAATCTTTTGAAGTCTGGGTTTGGAATTTAGAGATCAAGCCAACACCTTAAATGGTAAAATAGATTTTTCAAACTATTCCTGACTATTTTTTACAGGGGGAAGAGCACATTATCCTACTGAAAGAGATCATTCCCAGTAGGGAACACCGTCGTCCTAACTAGGTGTTCTTAGTCTACAGTTTTAGGTAGGATGTCCATATCAAAGTACTGTAATGTCCACATAAGTGTCAGGACCCAAGACTCTCTAGCAGAGCATTGCCTAGAGGATCACAATGCCTCTGTTTGCCTGCCAATTTCCCCTAAGGTATCCAGGTGCCATCTTTTATCCAGATGACCTAGTGACACACACCCGGTTGTCCACATAATGTAGAAGAAAACATGATTTAACAGAATAGGTCACTTTTTTCCTTTGCTCCTTGCTCCAATTGTTCTGCTAACTTGTGCTTTCAGTGTTGCCAGAGACAGATTAGCATGGGCACTTTGGTCTGCAGCTACACAGCCATGTATAAGGCAAGCTGCAATACACTTTACTGTCATGGTCAACATTAACTTTTTCAGCAATCTGTACTGCAGTAGCCCAATTGTGGGATGAAACAACACAATCTAGTTTCACTCCGCACGTACATCAATGAGCTTTGGGCTCCCGTGATGCTGTTGCCTTATGTATTTCCTCAGGTGGTGATAGGTACTAACCATTGCATACTGAGAGAACCCGCCAGATAACCCAGTCATTTAGCCATCACAATTTAACTCTTGTAAATGTCTATTAGATCCTCACACTTACCCATTTTTCCTGCTTCCAACACATCGACTTTGCTTACTTATATATGACAGGTTCCAGTATCTTTTCTGCATGCAGTTTTCTGCATGCTGGTGTGAACAGGTATTAGGTTAATGTGCAGTTTTTTTATCATCTAATTGTTTCCCTAGCAGTGGGGTGTGTGAGCTGCTGCTGTTCATTTTTTCCCAGGTAGCATATAGGCCAGAGTTGCCTGCTACTGGGTTCAGTCTAGTCCAGCCATTGAGCTGTGAATATGGCCAAAAAATTGTCGTGTTTTTTCAGGTTCCAATATCACAAGATAATCAATGTTAATCACTTATTTTTAATATTATGGCTGATCAGTCTATGTTAAACTAGATTTTGTATGTCAAAGGTGCCCATAGCCTTTACAGCTATTTTCCAAAAAAGCTGTTGTACCCTCAGGGAAGGTTATTACATAAAAGGTCTACTGGCATTCTTCTCTCTAATTTAACTCATTCCTAACTCACTTTCATATAAAGCTCGAACAATATTACCTAAAATATCAGCATTTTGATGCGTCCATTTACTCGACCTATTTTACTTTCTATAACTAAATACAATGACTGTAACTTGTATCGAAACAGATTATAAATTGCCACAAAATAAGACAAAGTAAAATGAATTGTACAATAACATACAGTAAAAAGCAGCAACCTAGAAGTAATTTATAAGGTAACAGTAATAGAAAAGATAGAATATTATAGGGAGGCACACACCACCACTGGAGGGTAAATAAGAGATAACTTACAAAAAGGAAAATTCGGGAAGTAGGGTGGACAAAAAGTGTTGCTTAGTGAGGACTCTAAGAGAGAGTTGTGAACATCATGCTAGAAGGATCATGGTTGTATGCTAAAGCCATTCACAGTGCAGCATTACAACCTAGGATAGAAAAGGAAAACTGTGCAGGAAGGGAACAGGTGCTCAGTACAAGGTGAAGGTCTTGCCGAGTCAAATAACTGACCCAAAGTCAAGGAGCAGGTGTACATGGGTCTTCTTACCGTGGCAAGGGTCTGAGGGCGGCCCTCATGGGAGCCCAATGTCAAACCACTTCCGAAGCCATCAAACCCTGCTGTCTGCAAGAGATTAAACAACATGACTTTCATAGACTGTATAAGAAGAATCAATGAATGGGGTCAGGGTATAACATTGACCCTCACTCATTGCTTACACTATGTATCTAGCAGCAAAGAAGTGTATGTGCAAGAGACAATTTATCTATGAGCAATAGATACCTTAGGGCCACAGTTGGTTGTTTAAAGTTTTAGTATGATTATATAGGGCTACATTTGGAGTAAGAAATTAGGTTCACTCATAACTTTAATTCACATATGTATGTTAATATGAAGTTACTAAATAACCATACTGTCTAAAAGTGCATTATATCTAAATATTGTAGACTAGATAACAACTGACTTCCAATGAAATCTTTATTCATTCATTTTCTGCATTACCATAGGTACAACTTTCCACTGTGTTGTACACAGACTATCAGTACCTGTCCCCTATGGGGCTCACAACATAACTTCTGTCTCCCAGACTATGGCAGATTAACCTAAAAGAAAGGAATACTGAATAGCACCAAGTACAAATAGATAAAACCCAATCAAACATGAGGAAGTATACAAACCGCATGTAGATATGATATGGGTAGATTTTATTCCCAAACTCCAGTACTGCAGGGCAGCATTGATAGCCAATGATATCTACACAGCATTTAAAGAGAACCTGTCACATAGTTTATGCCCCCCCTTGTTGAGGACAGCACAAGCTAGTGTCAGACCTGCTGTTACCAGTGTTGTGTCCCTTATTCTGTAAGATGCTGTAGTTTTCGAGTATTTAATGCTCAAATCAGCCAGAAAAGAGTCATGAAGAGTCCGTTTTTTTCCATGCCCCGCCCACCTCCACTGATAAACCTATTACTCTGAATAGGTGGGAGGGGCTAACACCTGCTCATGAATAAGATTTGAGCATTAAATGCTCTAAAACTACAGCACCTTACAGAATAAGGGACACAGCGCTGGAAACAGCATGTCTGACACTAGCTTGTGCTGTCCTGAGTAAGGGGGGCATAATCTATGTGACAGGTTCCCTTTAAAATGCTTGTATCTGAATAAAATATCCGAATTTTACACGCCCTCTAAAACAATAATCTGACTTGTTAAAGATTGTAAAGAATTGTGTTCCAATGACAAGACATTGTTACTTGGTGATGAACAAAGGCCACCCTACCCTTAAGCATTGAGCATATAGACACACCTAAATACAGGGCTGGTGGCATCTCCTGGAACTTGTAGTGTAGGAGTAGCCTTGGCAAAGAACCAGAAGTCAATTATGGCTTCTAGACAGTAATAATGTACAGGTTACATGGAGCCTTGTGAGAACCGTCCACATGAAAAGTATTTATAGAGGTCATCAGCAGAAAGAAAGAAGTGCTGGCATGAAATGTACATTCCAAAACGTCCATCACTCACTATCATCATTATCAGTATCATTGCTAATATCTCTAAAGACTGGCCACAAATAACATAAAAGGAACAAATGCCTGACATTGTGACACTGGAGCATTATGGGGCTGGGACTGTGGGCGACAGGCACTGGATATGACCAGAGCAGCTGCAGTAACAGGCACAGAAAGTAGACACAAAGCTGCCTCACAGCACAGCCAGGTGCTCCGAGTGTCCTCACTCCTAATGTATGGACGTCCCCGCTACAAAAAAGGAGCCATTCATGCAGCCAGCGCTTGTGCCACCCATTAGTTGGATGTGAACATGATATCTGAGGGACCTAATCATTCTCATCAGCTGGTACAGGCGTCTTGGACCACTAAGTCATCCATAGGAATCTAATAGCACAAAACTAAGACGTATCCAGTGACCATTTATATATACTGGATGTCCGTGTTTGCAGAATAAAAACCAAGGCTCAGGGAGAATCTTCAAATAGAAAAGCCTGCATTCTTCACTTCAAATGCAGTAAAAAGCAAATAGAAGAGTCAAAAGCAAATAGAAATAAGCTGAGATTTGATGTTTTCACAACATACATTTTTAATATACAATCAACTAAGCAGTATAATTTAAAGGCTGTGTCCAACTCTGTCATTAACTTTGTTCATTGTTTCAATGTGTCTTAAAGGAAATCTGTCGCAATTTTTTTTTACTTATTAAATCAAGACCCTGCTCCATATTCTTTTCCTCTCAGTCGTTTTTATTTCCCGATTGTAGATTTCTCTATTCGGCCATCTATATATGATTGTGGGGAAGACATTCTTGCTTGCACTGCTTTAACAGCAGTCAGAGAGATACTTTACAGCAGCTTCATGCCCATAGGATTCTTAAGACAGATTCTGTCCCATAGACTTGTATAGGAGAGTTTTCACTGTGAAGGGAGTGGAGAGGGGGAGCTGTGACATCTCCTCTTGTGACTGGTGGATTCTGTGTTATCTGTACACAATGGTGTCTCCTTTCAGTTTGACCCTGCTTTTACTGATAATAAGTAGACACTGAAAATCTCCCTCTACGGAACAGGAAGTGTCAGACGATTATTAGGCTTAGTGGCCAAAGTGAAAACTGCAGGACTTAAGAATTATTTAAAAAATACTGAAAGTGATATGGAAAATGTAAAAAAAATAACCAAAAATTCCTAAAAAATGTGTTTAACATAAAAATCTGAGTTAAACAATAAGTCATTTTTTGATGACACATTCCCTTTAAGACTGATTCTGTTCCATAGACTACTATAGGAGAGTTTTCTAGTCATGCTGTGTGACCTAGGAAGAAATCACTCTGCAGGGAGGGGAGAGGGGGAGCTGTAACCATCTCTTCTTGTGACTGGTGGATTCTGTGTTATCTATACATATTAGTGTCTCCTTTCAGTTTGACCCTGCTTTTACTTATAATGAGCAGACACTGAAAATCTCCCTCTACAGAACAGGAAGTGTCAGACAATTATTAAGGCTTAGTGGCCAAAGTGAGAACTGCAGGACTTAAGAATCAATAAAAAATACTATAAGGGCATGTCCCCACTGCACGGGTTTTCGGACGGTTTTTCAGGAGGTTTGCGGTTTTGCAGACCGCCTGAAAAATCCGGCGAAAACCAGCAGAACGGGGCTCTATGGAAAACCCGTGCAGCAGTCCCCACTGCACGGGTTTTCCCGCCCACAGAACATTGTGAATGTACATTCTTCCGTCCGCTTTCTGGACAGAATATGTGCATCTCAATGTGAAGGGGGGGGGGAACTTTTCTCCGCTCATCGCCGGAGAAACCCAACACCCCCCCCCCCCCCCGCGGCCGTGGTGACAGGCAGAAAACAGTGCAAATACCGGTCGCATAACCAACTAGTATTTGGCACTTGCCGTGTAAACGGCCCCTAAGTGATATGGAAAATTTTTAAAAAACATAACCAAAAATTCCTAAAAAATGTGTTTAACATAAAAATGTGAATTAAACAATAAGTCATTTTTGATGACACATTTCCTTTAAAAGAAAAATATAACTTTTGATATTATTTTTAATTATAAATCTCCCACTGTTTTGTGTCTACAGCTCCTATTCTAATCTAAGTGTATCCGTGGTAGCAGCCTACAAACAAGCCTTGTGTATTCTGGTCCCACAGTCCATCTGCCCCATAATTCTGGCTAACCTAAAATAAGTATGGGAGATGGGATGGAGAATAGCAGCACAATCAGACTACAAAGAGAATGTTTGTAGTTTGTTACTATAGAAGTGCATAGGTGTGAACTGGGAGTGTGACAGAAAATAGGAGGCTACTAATTAAGACTACTTGCTGAGTTGCTATTTCATATTAGATGCATTAGAACAATGAAACCGGCTGCAATGACGTCTGGGAGACGTGTGACCGTTCAGGTCACTGCAGTTCTTAGCTAGTTTGTATTAATCTGTATGGGCATTCCAGTTCCATTTTTTTTTTACTTGATTATTAAAAAAAATTTAAACAGCCTCTAGTTAATTTCTAACCCCAATTCAAATCCTCTTTCCAGCACAAACACTGGGAAAAATATATAAATTTTTCCTCTAAGGCTATGTTCACACAACTTTTTTTTTGGGCAGTAAAATAAGCACTTAGGGCGAAATCTATGAATTAGCCTTTGCCATTTTTTTGCCGTATATTCCCGGTTCTATAGCTAATGGCCAAACTTAGTGTAATGTATGCCTGCGACATAAGTTTTGCGCAAAACTGTCATACAAAGTTTGGCACATAACACTCTATGCGCCAGTTTTGAGTGTTATACTGCAAAAATGTTTTGCACATAACACTTTCATTCATACTGTCATATTATTCACTCCACTATATCTATTAAGAACCGGTGTGTTGGCGCCAAGTTACAAACATGGCACATGCAAATTCATAGATGTCGCCCTTAGTTTACAGGAGAAACACGTTTGTTAGGCTGTGTTCACATGACTTATTTTGACGCTTATTTTTCAGAGCTGATTGTAAACCAAAGCCAGGAAGAGATCCAAAGCACAGAAGAGATCAAAGCCTTTCCATTATACTTTTTCCGTCTGTAGGTCTCATTCCTGGTTCCGGCTTACAATCAGCACTGCAAAATAAACATCAAAATAAGCTGCATGAACCCGGCCAAAGCTTTTTGTTTTTTTTATGTGTGATTTTACACACGTTTTCTTCATTTTTTTAATGCTTTTTTTCATATGTTCATATAGTGCTAGGATCTTCATTTTACCAGTTTTTTGGTGTGTTTATACGCCAATAATGGTCCTGCACCCCCTGTTTTTTCCTGTAGCACATAGTGTGGCAAATGTAAAAAAAATGTTGTGTACTTATTCCCATTTAAGTTAAAGGGTCCCTAACATTTTTGAGTGCATTTTAACACATAAACAGATTTTGTGCATCGAAGAGTATGTAAAAAGACAATGTAAACCCAGTGTAATACGGTTGAGGCCTAGGACACTTTAATTGCAGAGACAGATGCTTAACACATAGGGTGACACATATGAACAGGACTGCGCCAGTTTTCTGCCGTGATTTAGGCTGAAAAAACGGTTGTTGCCCCATCCGACATATTCTTAAAAGGTCATTCTCCAAAAACTCGCACACGTCCGACACCCTCAAGAGTTTTGTATTCATAAGATATGGCGCACAAATGTCGTACTAATCCATGCCAATTGCAGACCGACGGGACAAATTGTGGCGCATGTTTTTGCATCATACTAGCACATATTTGTACATAAATACTGATGCTACACTGACTTAAAAGTACGACTGTCTAGTCTGCGCCAGTTTCCATACAAGTCAGTCACACGGTTTAATTGCACCTATATTACCGAACGTTTCTACTCGTTGACTTATCACATTAGGAGACACTCATTATGGAAGGAGTATGATAAAGTAACTACTAATACACTTATAGGTTGGGTTCATACCTCGTTCACGAAAACTGTTTAGCAGTAAGGCCATGTTCACACGGCTTAAAATGGGCCGTATTTCGGTCCGTAATTACACGCCGAAGTGCGCCAATTACGGCCCGAAAACGGCCCATTCATTACGGTAATTCACAGTTCTCATAGAGAACTATGGATTACGTCTCCTCTCCCCGCCCGTCGGGGAGATAATTGACATGTGAATTACCAGCGGCGTATACGCGTCGCTGGCAATTCAAGTCAATGGGCCGCGAAGTGCGGCCCCCCGCGCACTACCCCGCTCCCGCCCCGCCCCGTCCACACGGCGTAATTGCGGGGCGTAATTACGTCCCGCAATTAAGCCGTGTGAACATAGCCTAAGACTGTCTTTTTCGCCCATAGCAACTAATCAGAGCTGCGCTTTTATTTTTCCAGAGCAGTGTCGGGAATGAAAGCTTGAGCTCTGATTGTTTTCTATGGGCAACAAAGCTAGTCTTAGGGTATGTTCACACAGCGTAACTGTGGCGCATACAGTACACGCCGCAATACGCTGGGTGATTTGGGAGTCGCGCTGATCAGCCTGCTGGCCCCATAGATATTCATTACTCGTGGCGCCTAATTGCCGCAAATAATTGACATGACACTTATCTCCCCGCGCGTACAATGCGATCGTATTGTATGAGCGGGGAGAGGAAGCGTAATCCATAGTGCTCTATGAGAACTATAGATTACCGTACTTATGGGGCGCATTTCACTCATATTAGAGCGCAGTACGTCGCAAAATGCACCCCAAAATAAGCCGTGTGACATACCCTTACTGACAGACGTTTTGTTAAATGAGGCCCAGTGTATTTTGGAATGCTGATTGTAAGCTAAAACAAGGAATGAAACCAACAGTCCAAAAAAGAATTATTTAAAATACTGGACCCCTTCTGTGTTTTGGATTCATTACAAGTTTTCGTAAACAATCAATTCAGTAAAATATGAATCAAAAAGCACCGCGGTATGTTCACACGGCTTAGAAGCTGAATTGGAAGCTGTTTCTGGCCTGGATTCATTGCTAAATCCGTGTCAGAATCAGCACCACATTTGACTGCAATCCGCTTCATGTTTTTTTCCAAGGGAACATCAGCGCCTCAGTGCACACAACACTGATTTTCCCAACGCTGAAATAAAGAAGTAATGTCAATTATTGCGGAAAATTTAGCGCTGAATTTCTGCACTGGATCCTCACTTAGAATATGGAAGCTGAAATCTGCTTCTAAGTAAAATCTGCATCTAAAATTCACTCTCAATCAGCACTGACATTTTAGAGAACTACGGATTACTCCTCATCTCCCCGCGCGTTTAATAAGATCCTATTGTACGCGCGGGGAGATGGGTGAAATGTCAATAACGCGACGTGAGAAATGAAAGACTATGGGGCCGGCGGGCTGGCGGCTCCACCCCCGCCGTGCTTCGTGAGTACGCGATTACGCCGTGTGTAGCTTACGCAATTATACCTATGTTCACACAGCATTTTTAAATCTGACTGAAAAATGCAGTGTCAAACGCACTCAAACACGCACCCAAAGTGATCTGCGTGTTTGGATGCAGTTTTGCTGCAGCAGAAACGCACCCTATAGTTTTAAATAGGGTGTCTGCTAAAAAAAAAAAAAAAAGAATATTCTCTATTTCTTAAATTTGCACTGCAGTGCCATTATCTGCAACTCATAATTTTTTTAGTTTTTTCACCTATGGACCTAAGCAAGGGTGCATTTTTTTTACAGTTTTTATTAGTATCATTTTGGGACAAATGCGCCTTTTTGATCACATTTATTCCAGTTTTTAACAGACGTGAAATGACCAAAAAAAAAAACACAAATTGGATTTTTTTTTCTCCTACGATTTTCAGCGTATGTAATAAATGATATCATATTTTCATAGATCGGACTTTTACGGACGCAGCGATACCAATTATTACAACTTTATTTTATTTTTTTGTAAAATGGCAAAAGGTGGGTAATTTAAACTTTTTAGTATTTTTTTATTTTTTTTTTTTACATTTTTAAAAATTTTTTTTTTACTCTTAAATTTAGGGCCACATATATGAAAACTGTTTAGGTCCAAAACTCACTTTTTTGCCCATAGTAGCCTATAGGCAAAAGAGCTAGTTTTAGACCTAAACAGTTGACCACTAGGTGGCTCGATCACTTGTACACCTTTCTGCATTATATAAATAATGCTGAAGGGTGTAGAAAGATGGTGGGAAGGAAGTAATAGAAAGCCAGGCGGCTATGGAAGTCTTCAATAGGCTTCTTGCCACAGGGTTGCCAATCGGAGAGAGGATGTGTGGCATCTAAAGGGTTAAACAGCAGGTATTGGAGACAGCTCTATTCCCTGCTGTTAGTGGAGGGTGTCAGCTGCAATTGGCAGCCAGTACCCTCCTCCTAAGTAGCGAGCAAGCCCACTACATAGGACTTTTGTAGGACGTAACCCTACGTCCATTGTCGGTAATGTGTTCAGGCTATATTCACACAACTTTTTCTCAGTACAGAGAACTTCATTGTATTTGGCCTGGTTTTTGGTGCATTTACATGCTAATAACGGTCATGTTTCTGTTTTTTTGTGCGTCGCGTAATGCGGCAATCAATGTGCAAAAAAGCGCAGCTGTGTGCTTGATGCTTGCTAATTTCCATTGAAGTCAATGTGACCTTAATTTCATGTTTTTTGCATGTATTTTGGTGCGGAAACATGAATTTTGCACTTCAAAAATGCCGCAAAATAAGCTGTGTGAACCAAGCCTTATTATTTGGGTGTGAAACTTGGATTTAAGAACAAATGATTGCGTTCCATTTTTCTAAGAGTGCTTTCACACGGTGTGTTTTTTCAATGCGTATTTTGTGCAGGAAGACACAGCAATTAATGCTGTACATTGATGCACAAAAATCGCGGTAAATTCGCGGTAATTACCGCGATTTTTGTGCAGCAATGTACAGCATTAATTGCTGTGTCTTCCTGCACAAAAAACGCACTGAAAACGCACCGTGTGAAAGCACCCTAACTCTCCTTACAAAGCAAATGCTGATAACCCAGTGCCTATTATCTCTATAGAAGTTCCTCTAGTAGCAATAACACAGCATTCCCCAAGTGGCAGAAACAGGAATGCAGAACCTGCAGAGCTGAATGTTTACTTCCCCTTGGCAGCATGACATATGAGACGACTGCGCAGCCACACCTTTTCCGAGGGAACAATGACTTCCCAAATTAATGAAGTTGTCTACAAGTGGGCAGCTTCAAAGCATAATGGCAGTAGTAATGTGGTCATGCTAATTGGTGGGTGTGAGCTCATATCATAGAAACATGTTGAATGTGGTGATCTCTCTATCCATGAGATGTAGAGCGGAAGCTGGGGTATTTGCTCAGTAGGCAAATTACTAAGGTCTGGGTCAGTGAGTATATCTTCAGCAAAAACAGACAGAAATCATGGGCACAAGCATTATTTGATGATGCCTATTATAACACACATTATCCAAACTCAGAATAAAAGGTGGAGGACAGTCAGCTTTCCTTCTTATGATATCAAAATGTTTACTTATTTTGTGGTTTAAATACAAAACTTTTGTGGTTAAAATGTATTCTGAAAATTAATGAACAAAAGAGAAATAATAAACATATCAATATTTGGTGGGACCACGCTTTGCCTTTGGAGTTCTGAAAGTGATGACATGGCTCCACAAAGCCCTGATCTCATCATCACTGAGTCTGTCTGGGATTACATGAAGACACAGAAGGATCTGAGCAAGCCTACATCCACAGAAGATGTGTGATTGGTTCTCCAAGATGTTTGGAACAACCTCCCTACCAAAATTGTGTGCATATACCTAGAAGAACTGATGCTGCTTTGAAGACAAAGGGCGGTCAACACCAAACATTGATTTTAAAAACAATGCACAATACTGTGTATACATTTATCAAACCCAAAATGGATAACTGATACATGTTATTTTGATATGCAGTGGATATCTATCCATGCGCCATTCCACCCAATAGGTTTTGACCTATTGTTCCTCTATCACACAAAATTCTCCAGTTACCTACCAAAAACAATAGAGAATTCCAGTTAAAATACGACATGTATCTAAAACTGCTTAAAATGAAGTAATGCAATGGCATTAAACAGGCAAATTACCCTGTCTCATCAAAATATGTCAGCATGGCGATCAACTGATCTCTGCAGGGATGACTATACCTTTCTAGTAACACAGTAAAATAGTAGATAAGGTTGGAAAAAGACACAGGTGTATGAAGTCCAACCTACGATCCTACTGTGTTGATCCAGATTAAGGCAAAAAATCCTATAAAGCGGATATCAATTGTCCCATATGAGAGGAAAAAAATTCTTCCCGACTCTAAATCTGGCAATCAGAGTAATCCCTGGATCAATGTCCTATCTTCAGAAATTATTAACCATAGAATATTATATTTTTCAAGAAAGGCATCTAAACCCTTCTTGAACTTGTTCAATTAATCCACCATCATAACCTCTTGTAGCAATGAGTTGCATAGTCTTGCCGCTCTTACAGTAAAAAATCCCATTTGTGATGATAGGACAACCTTTTGTCCTCTAGACGTCGAGTATGCCCCCTTGTCGTTGTTACAGGCCTAGGTGTAGAAAGATCAATCTAGAGATCTGTGTACTGTCCTTCATATATTTTTACATGGTAATTAACGGTAATTAAGTATCAATAATGATCAAGTGTTATCCAGCCTCACATTCCCCTGAAAATATAGCGTTACATCCCAGCCATTCAAATAAATGAACGTTCATGGATGCACAGGGTCCACCATAACTGGAGCCATTCTCCACTCTGGAAAATAGAGGAGTGCCTTGAGCAGGAAAAACCCTCTTTGTGGTCTATATGCTCTAACAAGTGATATGAAAGGGACAGTCCTGGTGCGATGACTACTTTGGTATCTGCTGCAAACATGCTGCGGTTTATCTCCATAGTTACATTTGTCGCTGTGGAGTTTCACACTTATTAAATTGCAGCCTTGCAATCTGTTAAACTGAAGCAATTTGACTCTGAGGACGTTAGGGTATGTTCACATGATGTAATTCGGCACTGAAAATGTCAGCAGAGAATCAGTGCCGTTTCCGTGACGGAAATTCCACGCTTGTGAGCACGGAATTCAGACAAGAAAATGACGCTGAATTCCCGAAGCAGATTTTCTGCTTCCTATACCCTATAATAGGTGGCGCTGAAAAAGTGTTGAAGAATTGACATGTCAATGTCGATTCCAATAAGTGCTGAAATTAAGTGAGTAAAACCAGGGTTGTCTGAACGCCGATGCCGATTTTACATAGGAATCAATGGGAGGCGTTTTTATAGTAGTTTTGGATGCTTTTAATTTGGGGAGGATTACTTGTGGAATGTGCCCCCCCCCCCCTCAAAAAAAAAAAAGTAAAAAAAAAGTCTGTGTGAACACACTCTAATATGTAGGCATGTTTCTGAATAACCATGCTACAAAAGAAAGTTGTACTGGTAAATATTGCAACTTCTAATGAGTAATGTCATTCATGGCTGAAGTCCCCACTTACGCACAGCACTGGTGTAGGTAAGTCAGTGTTTATCAATGTGCAGATGACTTTCCTTGAAGCCAGACATGTTTTGCCTTTTGTAGTATTCCACTTTAGAATGTATGATGTTAAGGAAGTCTACGTCTACAAAGCACATTCTTAAGAGGTGACAACTTAAAAAGCTGATTACTATACATCTATATACATGGATAAACAATGCCAGGAAATCCGAATACAGAACAAATTCCTTTAAAATGACAGCAGAACATTGTAATCCAAACCTATACAGAAAGGCTTTGGGGAAAAGTTTGTGGTCTGGAGAGATTCTAAGAGTTAAATGGATAATACCTGTAGTGTTAAAAGCTTCATGGAAAACAAAAATATCAGAATAATTCTATTAAAGGGGTTGTCTCACTACAAGGATTGTTTTTTATGTTAAAGATCTTGCAAAAACACGTCACTTTGCAATATGTGTCCATTATCAGTGTTTCCTTTGTCCTACTTATTCCTAGATATCCCCTCTTGTATGGGCTGCGTCAGCTATAGCTGCAGATGTGTTCAATCTCTCATGATAGGCTGCCAGCACTGGTTGCTATAGCTACAGACCTGGCTTCTACTGCAGCCTAGTAGAAGCCAGTAAACACGCCCCTGAATTCAAAGTGAAACCAAGAAAACAGAACTGAGGTAAGATGAATCAATGTAGTGAGACAACCCCTTTAAATAAACTACATACCCTGTTTCTCCGAAAATAAGACATAGTGCTTTTTTTTTATGCAATTCAGAGTTTGGCTGCTTATGCTGATGTTTGTGATGAAATCACTACAGTATATTAATACATGTTGATGTTTTGTTCAACAATAAATGTGAATTCTTGTTCCTATAAAAATAAGAAATCCCCTTAAAATAAGTCTTAGCTCGTCTTTAGGAGCAAAAATTAATATAAGGCACTGTCTTATTTTCGGGGAAACAGGGTCAGTACCCCATGCCCCCCTCTCACAGAGACTGCACTCCATATTCCCCCCTCTCATAGATTCCTCCACATTGCCCCCTCTCCCTTTACATAGAGAGCTCCTTTTCCCCTTTACAGAATGTGCACCTTAACACAGTCTGCTCCCTCTACACAAACTGCTTGCTCTGTTCCCATACCTTACACTATCTTTCTATCCCAACATAGCATGAAGCTAAATACTGATAGTTCAGCTTCCGGATTCCACCCAGTACTGATTATAGAGATAAGTCCAGGGAGGGGACACAGAGAACTGTACAGCTGTAACTGAAAAGTCAATGATGGGGGGGACCGGTTTGAGGATGGGGGGGTCTCAGCAATTTGACCCATTAACAGCCGCCCTGCTTGACTTATGCCAAATAATTGTGCTGACAACAGAATGGGCAAACACTAGATCCTACACAGTTTTGTCAGTTTTAAAGTGCTTTGCCTATAAAATAAGGTAAAACGGCAGTGTATGAGGTATAATTAAATCAAGGCAGAATCACTTATTACAGTAATGCCCAGAGAAAAATGATGACTTCAGCATATACACTCCACAACATTGAAATTGCAACATCAAGAAGGAAAAGTCATGTGATTATGGAGATCATAGTTTCAATTATCCGAACCTCCCATGCCCGTCTCCAAGATTTCACACGTGCAGCACCGGTCCTATGGAATATGCTACCGCGGGCGATCAAGCACATTCACAACCCTCACAGTTTTAAGAGGGCCCTGAGAAAACATCTTCTCAGCCTGGCCCACCAAGATCCCTAACTGCTATCACACCTGTCACTCCCTACACTAGGGCACTCACAGGCACTTATCTGTATATAGATGTACTGTCAGGGTGGCTGGGTCACCCAATTTCTATGTAAACCACTCCTATTTATGTAACATGGCTGGACATAGTAAAACTGAGCACTTCTTAACCCTTTGTCTCACCATACACCATAATAGATTGTAAGCTCTCGCGAGCAGGGTCCTCATACCTCGTGTCTCATTTGTAAGTTCTTTTTAATGTGTAATGTCTGTATGTACACCCTCTAATTTGTAAAGTGCTGCGGAATATGTTGGCGCTATATAAATAAAAATTATTATTATTATTATTATTATTATGATATGCAAATGATAAAAAATGCAAAGAAAATATTTAAAATATCTCGATTTATTTAGTATCGAATATGAGTGCCATGTGCAGAAATACCGGGACTTACAGGCCTTGGCATGCCATCAATGAGATTATTAATGGTTGTCCTAAATAAGATTATGCCACGCAGAATACACATGAGCAGCAGATCAAGACTGGCTGCTGGCAGCTGTCATTACTATTGCTGACCAATACCACCCCAGATGTGCTGGAAGAGAGACAAGTCCGGAGATGTTGCAGGCCATGGTAGCACGTTTAGGCCGCTCACGTAAGCAGCATGCAGCCTGGTGTTGGCCTGTTGTAAAATAGCTACTAGGATACTTTGGAGAAATGGCCATACCACTGGTTCCATAGCCAAATCAATGTAATGCCGATCTGTTATTGTACCTAAAATGAAAACCAGAGGCATCCGGCTACTGTAAATTACCCCCACTCTAAACCATAATCTTTGGAGCAGGACCAGAGTGACGTTCCCTTGTTAAAGGGGTTGTATCACTACAAGGATTGCTTTTTATGTTAAAGATCTTGCAAAAACAAGTCACTATGTGTCCATTAACAGTATCCTACCTATTCCTAGATATCCCCTCTTGTATGGGCTGCATCAGCTCCTCAGGCCCCTACAGCTACAGATCTGTTTGATCTCTCCTAATAGTATGCCAGCACTGGTTGCTATAGCTACAGACCTGGCTTCTACTGCAGCCTAGTAGAATCCAGTAAACATGCCCTTGAATTTCAAAAATGAAACCAAGAAAACAGGACTGAGGTAAGATCAATCAATGTAGTGAGACAACCCCTTTAAGGTCTCTTCATGGTCTTGCCCACGTGGTCTCCAGGACAGTATCCGGCTATCGATGTAACTAAAACAAAAGCGCCAAAGAGGACAGGCCTCCAATGCAGTCATATTGCGATCTTGTTGTGCACCATGATAGCCTTTGAGAGTGGCGTGAGGTCAGTGGAACACCTGTAGTTGGATGTCTGGCTCATAGCCCAGTGTTGTGTACATGCCTTTTGAGGGTTTATGGTGACTGTTTGCCACCCCATTCTGGGTATTTCCCGTGCAGCACAGAATGGATCACTAAGTGACTTTTTCCAAAGAAACAATGACTGCCAGATGTTTGGAGCTCTTGCTGACATTCCAGTATGTCGTCGCTCTCCCAAACATTGGGGCATACAACGGTGAACAGTGCTGACATCTTAGCCTAGCGATCTGCTGGAGTGATAAACCAAAGTCTCTTAGTTTAAGGGTTCTGTCCTCCCAGTGATAACTTACAAAGTCCCCTACTCCAGCACTTAAAGGGGTTGATTCACTACATTGATTCATCTTACCTCACTCCTGTTTTCTTGGTTTCATTTTGAATTCAGGGGCGTGTTTACTGGCTTCTACTAGGCTGCAGTAGAAGCCAGGTCTGTAGCTATAGCAACCAGTGCTGACAGCCTGTCATGGGAGAGTAAACAGGTCTGTAGCTATAGCGACCTGAGGAGCTGATGCAGCCCATACAAGAGGGGATATCAAGGAATAGTTAGGAGACTATTAATGGACATATATTGCAAAGTGACTTGTTTTTGCAAGATCTTTAACATAAAAAGCAATCCTTATAGTGAGACAACCCATTTAAATAGATGACTGTGGTGCCTGTTATCAGTGATAACTGGCACATCAACGAACAGGAGGCATCGTACAATCATCCCAGACCATTTGATCCATTTTTTGAGGTTTCATGTGACTAAAAACTTTTCATTTAATATGACTTTTATGCCATTCCCACGTTCCAAAGATTTGAGCCAGGTGTTTGACATATTGATCGTTTGCAAATCTTAACGAGACCAAATTTTTTCCTAATCTTGCAGCTTGACCTTCTTGGTGTTGCAATATCAATGTTCTGGAGTGTAATAAGACACATTTTTCTTTCAAGATCCTGCACATCCTACATCTCTAGCAGCACCCACCATACATTCAGCTAAATAAGCAAATGCTAAGGCCCATAACACAGCTTTTGCTCATCCACATAATGTAAGGTCTATTGTGTTTATGGACAGTTATATTAATACAGTCATACAGAGGCGTAACGTCAAGCTCTAGGGCCCTGGTGCGAAAAGTGAAATGGGGCCCCCCAGTTACCGTGCACTATTTACAATGCTGGTATCTTCTTATGTGGCAGGAGGGCTTTTGGGCCCCTAAGGCTGCTGGGCCCGGTAGCGACTGCTACCGCTGCACCCCCTGTAGCTACGCCCCTGCAGTCATGTTATTAAGCAATGTATCTGTGTTAGTTAACTGAAACATAATACTTACAGGCATGGCCAATTTAAAGGGAATGTGTCATCAAAAATAACTTATTGTTTAACTCCCATTTTTATGTTAAACACATTTTTTAAGAATTTTGGGTTATATTTTTCCATATCACTTTCAATATTTTTTTAATAATTCTTAAGTCCTGCAGTTTTCACTTTAGCCACTAAGCCTAATAATTGTCTGACACTTCCTGTTCTGTGCAGAAAGATTCTCAGTAGTCTACTCATTATCAGCACAAAGAGGGTCAAACTGAAAGGGGAAACCAGTGTGAATAGATAACACAGGATCCACCAGTAACAAGAGGAGATGTCACAGTTCACCCTTTCACCTCTCTGCACACTGATTTCTTCCCAGGTCAGAGAGCATGACTAGAAATCACTCCTATAGAAGTCAGTGGGACTGAGTCAGTCTTAAGTCTCCTATGTGCATGAAGCTACTGTAAAGCAGCTCTCTGACTGCTGTTAAAGCAGTGCAATCAAGGCCTAGTGGCCAAAGTGAAAACTGTAAGACTTAAGAATTATTAAAATATATTGAAAGTGATACGAAAAATAAAAAAAACAACCATAAATTCCTAAAAAATGTGTTTAACATAAAAATGTGACTTAAACAATGACTCATTTTTTGATGACACATTCCCTTTAAGAAACACATTCTACAAGAACTTTACCAAAAGTGCCACCTTAGACATGATAACCTGAAGCCCACCTAACTTAAACCATTTCAGCCATTAAATGTCAACCTGCATGACCGTTAAGATCTATGGATTAAGAATATGAAACTGTACTATACTGTAGAAGTGATACTGTACAAAAACCAGACATATTTACCATATAAACACATGCCCAGACTGGAATCAGAGCTCCTCTCCCACTGTATGCACTTTCCTTCACCTCAGATATACTCTCCCTCCCACCCTGGTTTTGCCCCGATGCTGCATACATTGTTATCATACCAACATAAGACAGAATTTCTTCCACGGTTGTACTTTCCTTATGGAATGTAAAACATCTGGGTTCAAGTACAGATTTCTTTATCATGTTTAAGTAAATGCTACATGAATATGCATTATAAGTTCCGCCAGTCATCTTCTTTCTCACCTTATATCACCTTTATAGAGTAATTAAATATTTCAAGCTCGCGATACATAAAGTAGTGAACAATATTCATACATTCTTCAAGTAGGACAACTTCCATTTTTTTTCTCTTTTTTGTTTATTTTAAAAATAGATACCCTGTTTCCCCAAAAATAAGACACCCCCGAAAATAAGACATGGTGCATTTTTTTTATGCAATTCAAGGTTTGGCTGCTTATGCTGATGTTTGTGATGAAATCACTACATTATATTAATATTTTTTGATGTTTTGTTCAACAATAAATGTGAATTATTGTTCATAGAAAAAAAAAAAAACATCCCCTAAAAAGAAGTCTTAGCTCGTCTTTAGGAGCAAAAATTAATATAAGACACTGTCTTATTTTCGGGGAAACACGGTACCTCTTTTAGGTCCTGTACATAAGAGTTTTAACATCGGAAAAAGTCTGATGTGACATCTTGGATTTTGCCGTAGATATTTACGGAGGCTTTTTTTTTCCCCCTCTAGTTTGAACGCAGGTTAGACCTACATCAATGGGGCTAACCAATGTTCCTCCTGTGCAAATGGGATCCGAGGAGGATCCACTTAAAAGATTGAACATGTTTATTTTTTTCTGCACCACAGATTTGAAATCCTTGGTGTAAAAAATCTGTGCTGTAGTTCGCTGTGTGAACTCACAAAATGGCCATTCACATGAATGCACAATGATATTAACAAGGAATCCAACACAAAATCCGTGTTGAATTATTTTCATTTGTAAACATGGGGCACATTCATTACAGTTGATTTAAACTGCATGGGCACCATCCTGTCTGGCAGCGTTAGGACATTATAAAGGAGCAGGGGTTCAGTAAGGCAATGTACAAATGCCTAAATAACTGGAACACTACCCCCCTGACCATGTTTCCTGCAGACTTAAATCTCATGCCGACCAATCTATTGGTGGCTCTCCCCAAGGAGAGACTTTTTCCCCCTTTGAAGCCACTCTCGCCTCTCACCCAGCCAACCAGTAAGTTTTACACTGCACTGATGAGGGGGAAATACCCCGAAACAGCTGTCTGTAGATGAACTTAACTGGTTTGGCTCAAATCCCTTTCACATTGTAAGGCTCCTGCAAGCTGCATGTGAATTGAGGATAACTACATCCAATAGTGTGCTGTGGAGCTCCTCAGCTCTTTTCCCATAAGCCTTTGCTTTATGCAAAACGATCAGTGAGGTCTGAAAGGCAAATAAATCCTTACACTGGTGTATATTGGTGGCTCTCCCCAAGCAGGGACTCTTCCCCCTTCCTGCAGACTTATACATTGAAAACTCATGGTTCAAGCTGCATAAGACTACGTCTACAGAGCTCAAGTTAAAATACTGTCAGATTTCCGACAGTATTTTAACTTCGCCACACCGCAGTTTTTGCTAAAAAAAAATCCGTTCCTGTCGGCCCCGTACACTGAGGCTACGGGAATCCAACGGGAATCTGGTGGGAGATAGAACATGTTCTCTCTTCCGCCAGACAGCCGGCGGCTTCAGTAGAAATCCCATGCTGTGTAGACTACAGCACAGATTTTCTATTGAGGTCTACACAGCACTGGGTACAGTCAGATTTTCGGTGGATTCTAAATACTGAATCTGCCAAAAATCTAATGAGAATCCGGTGCTTTGTAGACATAGCCTAACTGGAAACTCCTTCACTAAACAATGAAGCTAAATGATACATAATGGTACAAAGAGTAAATTGCAGTCTAATAGTAGTATTAAGTGAAACAATGAGTAACAAGCTACTGATGTTACTTTGCATTTATACTGAAACAAAATGCGTTCAACATGTCACTACTTGGGTCATGGACAGCCCTCAAGCCACTGTCAAAACAGCAATAATAAAGTTACATGATTGCATGAACATCTGCACCGCAAAACCATGACAAGACGAAAAAAAAATCACATTTGCCAACTTCTGAAAACATATATCAAGAGCATTTTGCTGCTGGGCAAGTTGCTGTGGAATAGTATGCTACACTTATCATATCCAACATCACCTCTACACAAACTTTTCACATTGACACCACTACTATGTAATGCTACTATATAATACATCATAGAAGGGATTAGACAACCTAGGGAGTGAGGCCACACAATTTAACTGGTATTACTACAGATTTATCTGCAAAAACATGGGGCCATTACCATGATTAACATATGGGCTGCTGCACTGTGTGAACCCAGCCAAAAGTTTGGACAATCTAATTGATCTTGGAAAGCTTAGACAAGTCTGGTAACACAACAGTCTACCTGCGAGGTGAAAAATAATATGTAATATTATAATATATCACCCATGAGTGATTTTTACTTGCTATTTCATTCCTTCAGTGTCAACTGCTTCAATCTCTTTCAGTTCTCAAGTACCTCACAGGCTCGGTCTCTTCCTCCGGCTTTACACTGCAACTCAGTTTGTAATACAGGCTACTATGCACCAGCTAATAACCAGATTATCCACCTTGTGAGGCACAGACAGCAGCTTGATGATCCAGGAGTGAATCAATGGTCCTGATAGGTGGTCAGCCATGCTGACTACACCCCACGGTTGCTGGAGGGTGTGTAAGGAAGGTACATAGAGAGAACAAGGTGGTCCCGCAGATCTCTATGTTCATGTTTAGGGAATTAGGGGTAAGGTTAAAACTTGTAAGTCTTGATCATGCTCTTCCAACCAATGTAGGACATATCTAGCTGTGTGATACATCCCATCGTTTTGCTGGAAGATCCTATCCACCCCAGAGAAAACAATGAGCACATATGGGTATATGTGATCTGCAAGAATTGGTTGAGGGCTTTCCCCGTGGATGAATGGGCCCAGATAATGCCACAAAAACAATCCCCAGGCCATAACATTGCCACCACCAGCTTGTGTTCTTCCAGCAGTAGTTGCAGGCTGTTTACTCTCTGATATTTCTCACCAGACATGCAAACATCTATCTGTTTAATTATGCAGAAACTGTGAGTCACTGGAGAAGGCAACCCTTTGCCAGCAAAGATCCAATTCTGATACTGCTAAGAAAATTGAACGTTAGCAAGTAACGCCTGGTTCATTTTGGCAGTGAGCTGCTCCTCTGTAGTGTCCACCCTCCACACCTTTGTGACCAACATTCACCTCTCAACTCAATGGCACGTGGTGCTTCACAGTTTTCATGCCACTAATTCGCAATAGTGTTATTTGTCCACTCACAATACACTTTCATCAGAGCAGCACGCCAACAGTTCACAAACTGCGCAGTTTCAGAAATACTGCCATGTTTGGCCCGAAATCCAATAATCATCCCTTTTAACAATTCTGATAAATCACCCCTTGTACCTATAAGAACAACGAGAGATATGCTTGAAGACAACCTATCGCACACTGTATATACCCACCAAGCCAGCTCACCACACGTGACTTCCTTCCTGAGCTATGCACCGCAGACATCGAAAGTAGGAAGTGGTCATAATAAAGTGACTCAACCGTTTATAAAGTTAGTACATTGAAAGCTGTTTTCCATAAAGGTATAATTTGTCACAGAGTATTATAATGATGATTTCTGCAGTTACAGCACTCCTGCGTTAGTTTTGCTGCAATTACAAAAATAAAAAAATAAAAAACATATAAGACAAGTAAATCTGTCCTTATATACATTTGAAACCAAAAGTTTACATACACTATATAAAAAGCAGGGCTGTGGAGTCGGAGTCGGAGCCTATTTTGCAGGAGTCGGAGTCGTCATAAAATGGACCGACTCCGACTCCCAATATATATAATTAGTTGGTCCAGTTAGTTCGATGCAGTGCAAAGAGCAAGATGAATTGGGTCTTGCCCTTGCTACTGCTCCCGTATCTTCAGCTTTATCATATGAGAAGTGTAATTGATGACATGGAGCAGGCAAAGCGCTGCCTCCAGGGGAAAAGATTCCGCTCCACGGCAAACAGATTTCAGCAACATTTTTTACCTGCTTTCAAATATGTAGAAGAGTTCAACCATTCATCAAAACTGACTGTGGCTGAGACAATTCCTTTATACCCTGACATTGTTAGAGATGTTGCCCCTGTTGTTACCGCTTTGCGCCCAACCAAAGTTAGTATAGAGAGGCTGTTCTCCAGCCTGGAAATAATGGGATCAGATGTGAGGTCATGTAGTGTTTTACATATTTACAATATTTACAATTTTTTGTGTGTTCTAAAGTCATATCCAATAAATATATTTTACACTGACAAGCAAAATGGTAACAATGTTTTGAACTTGTGACTTTCAGGCTCCATATCTCTCCATCCACTAAATCTTTGTAAATGAGGCTACTGTAATTTTATTTTTATAGTCATCTTTACCAATCTTATACATAAATTTGACTTGCAAGTATTTAGCATCTGCTCAGTTCTGCAGATTCTTTCCTGTAACTGCATTATTACTGTTTTGCTCCTAAAAATCAAAATGTTAATTTGTATTATTTTGTTTGCATTTGGGAAATCCACCTTTGTTTTCAATACTGCCTGAATCCTTCTGGGCTCTGGAATCAGATTCAAGCATATCTTGACCTAAAATCTGATCCAGGTCTCTTCTACACATTCCAATGTTGGTGCAGACTGACTTGGATTACAAATACAGCTTTTTCTTCAACTCCACCCAGAAGTGTTCAAAAGATCCAAACATTGTTACCATTTTGCTTATCAGTGTCTGTTCTACCTAAATAGCTTGTTTATTGTATCATAAGGTGATAAGACAGCCTGATGTTACCATTTTACTACAGTAAAGTTATCACTTAAACATGCGCCGTGTATGAGGGAGTCTGGAGTCGGAGTCAGAGGTTTGGGAAATTGAGGAGTCAGAGTCGGGGCTTTGGCTTTCTGACTCCACAGCCCTGATAATAAGACACATATACATGTTTTTCTCACTATCTGACATGAAATCAGAATAAACCTTACCTGTTTTAGGTCAATTAGGATTACCAAATTATTTATATTTGCCAAATGCCAGAATAATAAGAGATAAAAATTTTAAGGCATTTTTATTACTTTCTGCAAAGTCAGAAGTTTACATACACTAGGATTACTATGCCTTTAAACAATTTGGGACAGCTCATATGATGATGTTATGTCTCTGGAAGTTTCTGATAGGTTTATTGGCAACATCTGAGTTAGAGATACACCAGTGGATGCTTTTGTGTGTAACATCATGGGAAAGTTTAAAGAAATCAGCCAAAATATCAGGAAGAGAATTGTGACTTGCACAAATCTGGATAATCCTTGGGTGCAATTTACAGATACCTGAATGTGCCTCGTTCATCTATACAAACAATTCTATGCAAGTACAAACAAGATGGGGATGTCCAGCCATCATATTGCTCAGGAAGGAATCTGGTTCTGTGTCTCAGAGATGAACATGCTTTGGTCAGACATGTGCATATCAACCCAAGAACAAATGCAAAATGCCTTGTGAAGATGCCTGCAGAAGCTGGTAAGATTGTGTCATTATCCACAGTGAAACAAATACTGTATCAATATGAGCTGAAAGGCCACTCTGCCAGGAAGAAGCCATTACTCCAGAAAAAAACACATAAAAGCCAGATTAATGTTTGCAGATGCACACAGGAACAAAGACCTAAATTTTTGGAGACATATCCTGTGGTCTGACAAAACTAAAATTGAACTGTTTGGCCATAATGACCATCATTACATTTGGAGGAATAAGGGAGAAGATTGGAAGCCTAAGAACACCCTCCCAACTGTGAAACACAGGGGTGACAGCATTATGATGTGGGGTTGTTTTGCTGCAGGAGGGACTGGTGCACTTCACAAAATAGATGGCATCATGAGGAAAGAAGATTATGTGGCAATACTGAAGCAACATCTCAAGACATCAGCCAGGAAGTTAAACCCTCGGGTGGAAATGGGTCTTCCAAATGGACAATGACCAGCAGCATACTACCAAACTGGTTTACAAATTTGGCTTAAGATAACCAAGTCAATTTTTTTTGGAGTGGCCATCACAAAGCCTTATATCAATCCTATTGAAAATGTAGGTATAAAGCTGGAAAAGGCAGGGGGCGAGCAAGGCGACCTAAACAGGGCTCCAGTTACACCAGTTCTGTTCCAGGAGGAAGGGCACAATTCCCAATTTGAAAGATGGAAGAAATCCAAAAGGGACCCCAACATCCCGTTTAAGGAATGTCAAACACTATGTTGTAGAAATTTGACTTTGTAGAAAATAAAAAAAGCCAAAAATTTTTCCCTTCTCTTCCAATTTTGGCTATGGTTGGGGTTCATTTCATCCTTTTTATAAATTCTTGCTTTGCCGTACTCTTTTAATAATTCCAAGTGTACAATATATTTTTCAAGTGAACCTATTTAGTCACATCTTCAAGTATCACTGGCAGAAATAATGACTACAGCAATGGGAAAATGTCTGACTTGTAGGATTTAAATGGGTTATCCGAGAGATTAATGATTTTATAGAACACTATAAACAGCATTTCTATGGAAAAGTAAAGATATTCCACCACCTTTTGTTTCTTTTGCCTCTTTATTCCTCTAACATGAGATCCACTTTTTGCAGTGAAACTTCCTGCTTGTAGGAGTGTCAGTAGTTCTCCAACAGTTTTTTCCTACATGTCCCACAATGTATTTCAGTTAGAATCTAGGACTTCCCTACATCCACCCCCTAATCCTCCTAGCACTGGTCAGCCCTGCCCTGTACACCTTCACATCATCATTCTCAGACAGGTATCCCTCATAACCCTGCATCTCTGCTACAGTTCCTGTCCTGGATGCCTGCAGCAGGCGGTATATAGAACAGTGCACAGAGCAATCAGTTTTTGATCATTGGAAAGCTGTATGCCTGCTGTAAGGGAGGTGGCATCCTTCCTGCACCAGTGATGTCAGGGCAGCGTCTCATGATGCTTTACCCTGACACCACTACTATATAATAGCAGTAGGCAGACTTTTTTCTGACTGCTGCTGGATCATCTCAAAGGTCCTAATGCACATGCCACTCAATCAATGCAAGTCTTCTGACCAGATGAAAGTGTCTATTTAGCAAATTTATCAAAAAGATATCTCCTCCTATCAGAAGAGGTGAAAAAAGTGCACAATAATGAAGTCACCTAGACTCTAGCAGCTAGCAGCCATGAGTCACTATGTACACATAGTTATCACTGCAAGTGTGTATGTGTCCACCTGTATAACACCCTCCTCCAGCTCTGTATTGATGACATTCCTGTTGGCACCTCTGTTTACATAGTGATTGATGAGTCACTAGAAGCAGCCAGATCCTTCTTGACTCAGGTTATGCCCACTTCAGGGAGTGTTTCTGAGCTGAGCCTGGCTTCCAAGTACAACCACTGAGTGATGACATAACGTCCATTGAGGCCGTGTATTCAGAGGTGCCTACAGGAATGTATTCAGTACAGAACTGCACACAATTGTCCCATGATCAAAAACTGATTGCTCTGTGCACTGTTCTATACACAGTATACACAGCCTGCTGCAGGAAACCAGGAAGGGAACTGGAGCAGAGATGCAGGGGCATGAGGTGTACCTGTCTGAGAAACATGATGTGAGGGTGTACAGGGCAGGGCTGAATAGTGCTCGGAGGATTAGGGGGCGGGTGCAGAGAAGTCCTAGATTCTAACTGCAATACATTGTGGGACATGTAGGAAAAACTGCTACTACTGACACTCACACAAGCAGGAAGCTTCACTACAAAAAGTGGATTTCATGATAGATGAATAAAGAGGCAAAAGAAAACATGAGAAACACATGAAGGTGGTGGAATATCTTTACTTTTCAATATAAAGGCTGTGGATAGTGTTCTATGAAATCATTAAACTCCCGGATAACCCCATTAAGCTCCCATATCGTGTGCCATATCATTGCACACCCACCGTTAGATAAAACCCAAGATACAGGGAAGGTCCATCAGCACAAAAGCTGTTCTTTGTGAGCCACTCTTTGATGTTGCTGATAGGACTCGCCTCTGTGATTTCCACATGCAAGACATGATGGTGTTCAGCCCATTTTGTCAAGGGACCTTCAGATTTTCTGCTTGTGCATGTGTACATACCTAAGTCTGGAAGCCATAATTTCTAAAGATAAAGTCAAAATTTCAAAGAATTTCTGGGATAAAATCAAGTTGTCATATCTATGTTTTTAATTAGCTCAAGATGGGACATGTCTTGACGAGACAACCCTTTTAAGTGCACACTACAATCTGGAAGCTCAAATGCTTCTAGATGAATCTAACAATTATTTTAGCTGTCAGTATCTAAATAAATCAGGGCTTTTTACTACTGATAACACATAGGATCCTCCACACCAGAGTCACCTGACATAATATTATAACTACTTTCTGATTAGAACTGCTTTGGCCGAGTTCATGTTTGATTTTTTTTGCCTCACAATAATCTAAATGGATAGAGAAAAGCTAATGACAAACAGGCCACAGGTTGCATCAGTTTCCCAATATGTCACCTACTGGAACATAGATCTTTAGGCCCCTTTCACACCTGCTCCAATACAATTTAATACAGTTTTATGTAGTAGACCTGAAAACCAGACCTCACAACGCCTCATCTCTTTATGTCCAAAATCTAATATGAAAAGTTCCCTTTGCATAAATCTCTATGATCATCTAAGTTTGGTTCAGTAGAACCACATGGGATGCTATAACCATGGGCATAACAGTGACAGCAGCAGCTACGGGGCCCAGAGGTTGAAGGGGCCCACTCTTTCTGATATCTAACATTACTATGCTGATTATCAGATAAATGACACTATCACCCAAACTTTTAATTATTACTACTTATGTTGCTGCTTAATATGTGGTGGGGCCCTTTCTGAATTCTGCACCCTTCTAACGTAATACCAAAATACTTTAATGCAGCTTAATTACAGCTACTAAATCCAGCCTTGGAGATCAGAGCCCATACATCAGTAATCCTGCTCTCTAGTAACTGCACAATCTCTGTGTTCTGGAGTAAAGACTCTATCAGATGCTAGTATGCATGGAGATTTTCTCAACTAGAGTCAATGAGGGACATGTATGAAAACTGTCTAAAGTCTAAGGGGTTGCTTACATGGCACAGGACAAATACCGGTCGGTTTATCCAAGCGGTATTTGTCCTGTTTTCGTGCCGTGTACACGGCCGCTAGGAGACCGCCTTTCTCCACAATTAGCAGAGAAAAGCCCTCCCCCTTCACATAGGCATGTTCAACTTCCGCCCGAAAACCGGACGGAAGAATGAACATGTTCTATTTTTTTCGGGCTGCTGACGGTCTGAAAAACCGCTGGGTGAAAAATCCGTGCAGTGGTGACCGCTGCGTGGGTTTTCCATAGAGGCCCATGTTAAAAGTCTTCACCCGTTTTGCAGACGGTTTTCAAAACCGAAAACCGCATGGAAAACCGGGGGAAAACCCGTGCCATGGGGATAAGGCCTAAGACTTTCTTTGTTGCCCACAGCAATCAATCAGAGTTCCCCTTTCATTTTTTCAGGGCACTATATGAAATGACCTAGACAGTTTTCATACAGGTGGCCCAATATCTCTAAAGCAAAATACCTTGGTACACAGGATTTATACAACATTCAGATGAAAAGTACAGTAGAGGTCTCATGCACTTCTACTGATGCCCTACTACAGTACCATACTAAACATAGGTATAATATTCCAATGTGTACAAACCTTAGACTTGGATTGTATAGGTTTTAGAAAGTTCATCTCTGTCTTTGAGTGTTTAGACCAAATCATGCTTCATGTTAAGTACATAAGATCCTTCCATTTTTAAAATTGAATATTTTTTTTAATTTATGCTTTTTTGTTAAAAAATAGTACAACATAAACTATACCCTCAGACCAGAGAGAAGCTAGCCATACCCAAACTACATAAATATTGGCTATAACCCCTGAGGTGTATTGGGAGTTTCTCAGTTCTATCCAAAAACCGAAGTCTGTGAGATATAATCAGTATGCTGGATTTTAAACCTTTGTAGCTTTAAACTCATCAGAAAATGAATGTTTGGCCAAATTTTCTCAGGTTTATGGTCAGAAATGTGGTATAGGAGGAGAAGCAATCCTAAAAACAACAAGAAAATTCCCTGGTCAGAGGTCCTCCATTTTAAACAGGCTACCAGCTGTTATCCTTTAGAACCTGTCCAGCTCCCTATTAATGGACATCCAAACAAAAGCAATGGCAATGCAAGATCACCAGCACCGAGAGCAAAACAATGTGAATATACATGTTATTACTGGATGCAAACTACATGTAAACCAGGGCTGTGGAGTCGGAGTCGTGGAATGGAGTTGGGTGCTATTTTGGAGAGTCGGAGTCGTCAAAAATGGACCGACTCCCATCCCAAATATATAATAAGTTGGTCAGTTAGTTCATGGCAGTTGCAAAGGCAAGAGGGAATTGGGGTCCCCGGCAGTGATGCTGCTCCCAATCTTCAGGCCTTATCACATAAGGAGGCGTAATTGATACATGGGCAGGCAAAGCGCTGGCTCAGGGTAAAGATTCTGCTCCCCCTGGAAACACATTTCACCAACATTTTTCACACTGTTTTCAAAGAGTGAAGAGTTCACCATTTATCGAAACTGGATGTGGTGAGGGAATTCCTTATACCCTGACATTGTTAGGGGATGTTGCCCCTGGTCACGCTTTGCCCCAACCAAGTTGTGTGAGGGCCCTCTAGCCTGGAAATCATGAGATCAGATGTGAGGTCATGTATGCAGGATCTGATGGAGGCAATACTATTTCTCAGAACAAATTCAGAGACTCCACAATGTGTTCCTAAAGGGTGTTTTGCATATTTAAAATTTTTTTTGTGTCCTAAAAGTCATATCCAATAAATATATTTGACACTGACAAGCAAAATGGTAACAATATTTTGAACTTGTGACTTTCAGGCTCCATATCTCTCCATCCACTACAGCTTTGTACATGAGGCTACTGTAATTTTATATACAGTCATATTACCTATCTTATACAAAAATTTGACTTGCAAGTATTTAGCATCTGCTTAGTTATAGTTTTGCTCCTAAAAATCAAAGTGTTAATTTTTATTATTTTGTTAGTATTTGGGAAATCCCTTTTGGTTTTCAATACTGCCTGAATCCTTCTGGGCTCTGGATCAGAATCAAGCATATCTTGACCAAAATCGGATCCCAGGTCTCTTCTACACAGTTCCCCAATGTTTGGGCAGACTGGACTTGGATACAAATACAGCTTTTTCTTCAACTCTACCCACAAGTGTTCAAACGATCAAAACTTTGTTACCCTTTTGCTTGTAAGTGTCTGTTCTTCCTAAATAGCTTGATTATTGTATCACAAGGTGATAAACAGCCTGATGTTACCACAGTTAGTTTTACTAAAGTTATTACTTAAACATGCGCCATGTATGAGGGAGTCAGGAATCGGAGTCGGGAGTCGGAGGTTTGGGAAATTGAGGAGTCGGAGTCGGGGCTTCAGCTTGCGGACTACACAGCCCTGATGTAAACAAGCCTCAATCTGTCCTGTACCTATGACACTTAGATGAGTGGCAAGAGGCACAGGCAGAAAAGACCACAAGGTCACTATTCATTGTTAGCCATTTACATTTAATTTTCCGCAGCCTGCTGTCTCACGTATAACTTTTCCTCTATTCCAATCAACCTATGAAGGGACCATTTACCATTTCAGACATCATAATGTCTGGGCGGAGAATACACCACCCCAACCGAGAATAAACCTGTAAGTTTATCTAACTTCCACAAAATTAAGTGGAGAAAGAAGCACATATGTAAGGCCACCTGTCCATTGTGTCTGTATTTAAACCTCCAATCGATCACAAAAGTTTTCTAGAAATAGACTGAACGTATCACTGCAATACAATGCATTTCCCAAGAATTGTTATTTAAAGGGTATTCCCATCATATAAAGGGATAGCATAACTCTAGTCTATGCGATTAAAAATGACTCTGGCACCCAAACTGACACTGATAATAAAGGGGCAGCTGTGCTAGTCCCATTGACTGTTTTTCACAGCACAGCAGTATCCCAGCTACCTGCTGGCCAGGGATCGAAAGCACCACCTCGTTTAAAGAGGAACTATGGCCATTCCGGCTATGCCTGTTCTAGAAAAAAACTTGTGTTTCCTGAGAAACAACAATCCAAGAGCATCTTCCTTTATGACCCTCTGTTGTTCTGTTACTCTGTTATTCACTGTATAGATGTATTACTGAATCTGTCAGCTGGGTGTTTGGGATGTGTCTGCATGACATTCCCCTATCAGTGCTGAAAATGAGTGTTTGAAATCTGGAATGGTATCACCCAGTTGACAGATTCAGTAATACGTCTCTAGGAGGAATAACAGAGGATCAGCACAACACAGAGATACAAGAGAAGATGCTGCAGAATTGGTATTTCACAGACAATACTGAAACAGTATATACTGGAACAGATAAGGAGATATCACAGAGAAAAAGAAGCAAGACATACAGGGAGACATGTATGAAAGGGGTTTTCGCATATTTCTGACGTCAAATGCACCAAACCTGAGCCGGCTAGTCCAGGGCTGTGGAGTCGGCAAGCCAAAGCCCCGACTCCGACTCCTGACTCCCTCGTACATGGCGCATGTTTAAGTGATAACTTTACCGTAGTAAAGTGGTAACATCCAGAGCTGTTTATCACCTTATGATACAATAATCAAGATATTTAGGTAGAAACAGACACTGAGCAAGACAATGTTTTGATCTTTTGAACACTTTGGGTTAGAGTTGAAGAAAAAGCTGTATTTGTATCCAAGTCCAGTATTGCACCAACATTGGGAATGTGTAGAAGAGACCTGAAATCAGATATTGGTCAAGATATGTTTGAATCTGATTCAGAGCCCTGAAGGATTCAGGCAGTATTGAAAACCAAAGGTGGATTTACCAAATACAAACAAAATAATAGAAATTAACATTTTTATTTTTAGTAGCAAAACAGTAACAATGCAGTCACAAGAAAGAATCTGCAGAACTAAGCAGATGCTAAATACTTTCAAGTCAAATTTATGTATAAGATAGGTAAGGTAACTGTATATAAAATTACAGTAGCCTCATGTACAAAGCTGTAATGGATGGAGAGATATGGAGCCTGAAAGTCCCAAATTCAAAACATTGTTACCATTTTGCTTGTCAGTGTAAAATATATTTATTGGGTATGACTTTAAAACACAAAAAAAATGTAAATATGTAAAACAATACAGGAACATTTGTGAAGTCTCTGAATTTGTTCTGAGAAATAGTATTGCCTCCATCAGATCCTGCATACATGACCTCACATCTGATCTCATTATTTCCAGGCTAGAGAACGGCCTCTCTACACTAACTTGGGTTGGGGGAAGGCGGTGACCTCAGGGGCAACATCTCTAACAATGAATTGCCTCAGCCACAGTCAGTTTTGATGAATGGTTGATCTTCTACCTCTTTGAAAGCAGATGAAAAATTTTGCTGAAATCTGTTTGCCATTGGGATCGGAATCTTTTCCCCTGGGGCAGCGCTTTGTCTGCTCCATGTCATCAATTACACTCCTCATGTGATGAGGCTGAAGATATGGGAGCAGTAGCACTGGTCGGACCCAATTCCTCTTGCTCTTTGCATCGAACTAACTGGACCAACTTATTGTATATTTTGGGAGTCGGAGTCGGTCCATTTTATGACGACTCCGACTCCTGCAAAATAGGCACCGACTCCACGACTCCGACTCCACAGCCCTGCCGGCTACGATGTCTAATGCGCCTACCGAATGTGCTAGACGCATTGTTCGTAAGACTTGACACTTTCTAATGTGCCTAAGATGAGGGGGTGTTCTGGGGGTGAGTCGCACCACACTCGTATTATTAGACACATATATGAATGTGGTTCGGCAAAACTAGGCGCATTACTGCTCGGACAGGCAGACCTATTCCAATGTGGTCTGCCTCAGCCTGAGGAGTCGAAGTGGAGCAAGATTTGCTGTTAGGGAAAAAAATTTCCAGTATTTCTCAACTTACACCAGTACAATAATAAAAAGTAATTTCTGATAATTATCAAAATATATAAAATAAAATTATTTAAATGTAATAATGATATCTTATAAAATTAATAAAAAAAAATATATAATATCCAAAATATATAAAAATATCTCCTACAAAATGTATCTAAATTTAATAGACTCTTAGGCCTCGTTCACACGGCTTATTCTGCCGCTGATTGGCGCCGTTCTGCGCGCCGGATTTGCGCTTCAGTACGGTGCCAATCCGCGGCATGCAATTACGGTAATCCACTGCTCTCATTGAGAACAGTGGAATCCGTCGCTCCTCCCCGCTCGGCGAATCGCCGCGGGGGGGAAAAGTGACAATGCACATTATTTACGGCGCGTAGCGCCGTAAAACAATGCATTGTCTATGGGGCCGGGAGCGGCGCCCCCGCCGCGCTGCGGCCCCCCCCCGCCCCCTATTCACGGCGGGTTTGTGCGCTCAATCGCGAAAAATCCGTCAGGGAATAATCCATGTTAAACAGCCTAAAACTAATTTTACATTAAATAATCCACTGATGTTGTTGTTCAGATTTTTACATTTTTAATTTTTACTACATTAAATTTGAAATGTATTTTTGCTGCTCTCACCCTTTATTCTACATACTGCAAGAGCCAGCACAGCACAGGTCTTGCTGGGACCTGTGGTCCACCAACTTAGATGAGTACCATAGTTTCTATTCACTGACATACTATTCTAATGACTTTTCTTTTAGTTCCAGCCTATCTATAGCCTTTATACATGTTTGGTGCATTACTTATGTACTAAGTTTCATAATGTGCATAACACACGGGCGAAGTGCATCAAACTTCAGACTCCATTTATAATCGTGCAACAACCACTTTCATACATTCAGGCGCATTATACACTGAAAGCGAGACTCGACAATTCACTTTGAAGCGCCTTCCTTCATACATGTCTCCCACAGTGTCATACTGCATGAATTACAGAAAAAAAAACTGCAATTCACAGAATTTAAGGTTGTCTCTTGAACTAAGCATTACAAAATCTTTCCTTGTCCATGATAAGAATGTAAAATAAAAGCCAGATGATAACCTATACTAATGTATACAACCTTCTCCATACAATTCTGAGAATAGGCATGTGATCCACGCTGCCAGGACTCCACTACGTGTCCCAGCAGAGCTCTCTAGGTGTTACCCAGCTGTTCTCCAGATACTACAATGAAACAAGCAGTTCAGCAATGCAGTCATGCCAGATAAACAGCAAGCGCTGGCTGGATAATCATGAACAGCCGCTCTGACCCATAAAAGTCTATGAAAGGTGTAACGTATCCAATGATAACAATGCAGCGCAACTGACAGATACAAACAATGTTTATTCTCAAAACGCTTTCATTTTATCAATTATTTACATACACAACTTTCCAGGCATACATAATGCTTCAGCACCACATGTGTATTGGATCTATGAAGCTGGAGCTCGGCCCGCTCTGCCAATGTAAGCAGGAGGGCTGGTGTGGAGTACTACACCCATCTTTAAATGGCTGCTTAGCTTCAGTAGATCTAGTAAATATCACTAACAAGACTACAAGGCTAAGTTCATATCACTTTAATCCATTTAACGCACACATATTTTAAAATAAAAACATGTATCCAGACGTGTGCGTTAGTGTATAATTGACTTCTATGGCGGGATGTATTGCCACAGTATATGCCTATGGTATCTATTTCATGACCTCACATTTTCTGTCTTTTTTTTTTTTTTTTGACAGATGTTTTGCTGCACTTTTTCAAGTTGTACAAAAACGTATATGTTTTTTTAAGTGTATGTAAATGGAAAATGTATATTAGTGTATGTGCCTACTTCTGTATCCGTCATAAAAATCTAAACAAATCTTCTTAATCCAATAATGAGTGCCGGCCAATAAACTAGTTTAAAAAAAAAAAAAAGACAACAAAAAGCAAAAATGTATGTGAAACATAAGCTCAAAACAGTGTACATCATGATATGTTACAACGTACACATTGTGTACGTGATGTGAACTTAGCTTTAAACGGTAATTTCTAACCGATTACAAACCCCCATGTACTGTAAGGCCATGTTCACACGGCTTAAAATGGGCCGTATTTCGGTCCGTAATTACGCGCCGCAGTGCGCCAATTACGGGCCGAAAACGGCCCATTCATTACGGTAATTCACAGTTCTCATAGAGAACTATGGATTACGTCTTCTGCCCGTATCGCGCGCTAGCAGTAGAGGCCGAAGGCCGCCCACGGGGGGAGATAATTGACAGGGTGAATTTACTAGCGGCGTATACGCGCTGCTAGCAGGGGATTGTCTATGGACCGGCGAAGTGCGGCCCCCGCTCACTCCCCCACCCCGCCCCCACACGGCGTAATTGCGGGGCGTAATTACGCCCTGCAAATACACCGTGTGAACATGGCCTAAAAGTGACAATTCTTGCTATCTTCCAAGGGACCCCTAACCAGGCTTCAAAAACTGACAGTAAGTGTATGTTCACACAGCTGATTTTGACGCTGTTTTCGGAGTGTTTCCAAAACACTGTCAAAAAGCTTCCAAAACACCCTCAGTTCATTTTCATTGATTCCTATGTAAAACAGTTTTGTGGTTCACACACCACGAGGTTTTCACGCGCGGTTTTAGGTGCTTTTTTGGATGCTGTTTTGGGCTCTGGAAAAAAAAAGCGTCATGTCAATTCTTACAGTGCTTTCAATGCTGAAAATCCCCATAGGAATCAACCTCGGTGCGGTTTTAGACTCGATCTTGGGAGCTGTTTTTACATTGGCTATTAATCTGCATGGGTGTTTTAGAAAAAAAACTGTGTTGGAAAACCTCGTCCAAAACCTTGTCAAAACTTTGAAAAGGCGCTTTTGAGTCTTTTCCAACACTTTTTTGAGTCTGAACTTTTACGGCCACCCCATGATGTATGCATTAAATGGATGCCCCTGACAGGTGTTAAACTGGCATTCATCAGCAATAGGGTTACCTAGTCATAAAACTATATATGGCTGAGGTATACTTTTTTACACAATGCTGTTGTATTGAATAGTCTACTCTACCACACTATTCCATACCTCTTATTTTGTGCTATACAGATGTACACCCGCCAAACACAATCTAAATGGACACGTTTGGTATGTACCTCAGGAACATACACTTTTAATATACATTATAAACACTGTTTTTCCATGTATCCTCTCTGGATTATCAGTTTATAACCTTGTGTTGATTTTTTACAATGGGACCAGACAGGAAAAATCAATCTAATCAGATCTCTATTCCCCCATGAATAACCCTTGAGCCTTGTTGATGGTCTTACAAATCTTCCTTACTCACCAACAAAATGTAACATCTGTGGCTAGATCATAATAGCCTATACTGATATAGGTGACAAGAATGGTAGTGTACACCGTATATAATATGTTTGGGTGTTCAGTCGAAGTATAATGATCCAACACCATATGCAGTAAAGCCATTGAACACCTGGGGCCACATGTATGAAAACTGTCTAGGTCTAAAATTTACCTTGTTGCCTATTGCAACCAATCACAGCGCCCATTTAATTATATATAGTGCTCTGAAAAAATTAGAGGGGCGCTCTGATTGGTTGCTATGGGCAACAAAGTGAATTTTAGACCTAGACAGTTTTCATACATGTGGTCCTAGGACTTTGATCCAATATGTATTATTTGGACATCATATAGATTACAAGGTGAGGCAATACTCCACATCATTTGCAGTAGTTGAATAATTGTGTAAGTCCAGGTATACAAGTTGTGACGTTTCAGCCTGAGCTGGCCTTCATCAGATTGGATGTGTGTTGGTCCAGAAGAGCACAGCTGCCGCGTCTACCTGCGATGCCGACTCTTCTACACGTGAAGCATCACAGACATATTAGAGCTGCAGCCGCATGTTCTCCTACCAGATATAATCTGATGAAGGCCAACTCAGGCGAAACATCCCAATTTGTACACATGGACTTATGCAATAATTCAGTTCATGCTAATACTATTCTGTAGTGTTGTCTTACCTTGTAATCTATTTGATGTGCATATAATAAAATATTCATATTTTTGGATCAAAGTTCTGGTATGCCGTAGATTTACTGTATAGTGTATACTGACGTAACATGTTTAGAATGTATGAACCTGTTCTTCTGCAGGTCATACATACAGGCGCAGTCTAATGCCAATACGACAACTCAGGCTCAGGCAGATCACCAGATAACCTGCTCTGGCTTTTCTAACTGTTCTCCACCAAAGCTTTGGTGTCAAAGAATCATAAATGTGTCTACTTCTACTAATGTGGTGCAAAAGCCCTCCCCGGAACACCCCAAATGCCCCCAGAACGCCCAAGCCAAAGTGTGGAGTGCACCTGTTCATACATCTATAGAACTGGTCTAATACAGCTTTTTGAGGCCAGAATTCTGGTGCAGCCCCGTTCATACATGTCGCCCTTGGTGTCTTGTGCTGAAAAACAAAGAATACTCTCTCCCCGCTCTCCATCATTATGATAGAACAGTGGACGAGCATCTACTGTGTGGGTTCTGGGACATTGAGAGAGACAGCAGTGGGGACATGAGAGTTATGTACAACTTATTTTCTTATTTACTGCCCCATTTGGAGATTTGTTTTCCATGGTTGGGATAACCCTTTAAGACCAATCATCGATTGCTCTGCTTTAGTTTTGGGACAGTATCAGCATTACTAAATATTAACACAGGCTGATGTCTATTATATGGCACAACCTATATTCAGTCTTAAATCTCAGAATAAGGGTGGTCATTGCACTGACCCCCAGTCCTGACATATTCACCTGTCTTGCTCTCTATATAACCTGCTATAAGTAACATCTGTGCTGTTACCATTATTGCACTTTTCCAAACTTGAGCTGTCAGGGCATGCTGGGAATTGAAGCTTTTTAATTTATGGTAAAATGTCATGCAGTTTTTTAACTGCTTTTTGACTATGTTTCAAAGCGCAATGCAAGAGGCTTTAAAAAGCACCATGTGAACACAACCTAAGACCTGGCCCAGTATCTGTGGGCAGTAAGTAATTGTATCCATAACAGAAATAACACAGCAGTCTTTCTAAATATTATCATACATTTCTTCCTATCTCTATGACAATTGAGATATTTTTACCCAGCACTATTTTTAGCACTCATGGTTATTACATCTTGCCACTAGCTTTCAATCTGTTTGCTAGTTTAAAGGGGTTGTCTCACTACATTGAATCGTCCTGTTTTCTTGGTTTCATTTTGAATTCAGGGGGGTGTTTACTGGCTTCTACTAGGCTGCAGTAGAAGCCAGGTCTGTAGCTATAGCAACCAGTGCTGGCAGCCTGTCAGGAGAGATTGAACAGGTCTGTAGCTATAGCGACCTGAAGAGCTGATGCAGCCCATACAAGAGGGGATGTCTAGGAATAGGTAGGACACTGTTAATGGACATATATTGCAAAGTGACTTGTTTTTGCAGGATCTTTAACATAAAAAGCAATCCTTGTAATGAGACAACCAATTTAACATTAGAACAGAAGTGCACATTTAGAAAGATGAACAAATCTGTGAATTTTTTTTGCACCAAAGGGTAAATTTCCTATTTCGGAGCCATAGATATTATGTTAAAGACAACGGAAACCTAAATACTGAACTATGCATCTTCCATTGCTTTATAAGCACTAAATAAAGATCTGTAATAGAAAACTCAACCATCAGCGTAATGCCACTAAAGCAGATTTTCAGCCATTCAGTCACACATTCAGCTCAGTGCTAACTTAATAAAGTTGTCTGGACGTGACAAACCCTTTTTGATACTGAAGCTGGCAGTCAGCTGATCTCCATGGGTCTGGCTTCAAAGTTCTCCAATGATCAACTGTTATTACTGAGGAAAGCTCCAAGTGGTTGCCTACTGCAGGGGAAATGTAGCATTACATCCGACCATCCAAATACTTGAATGTAATCCATGGACAGGCCAGGTCCACCAGTGAGGCCCGCAGTTTGTAGTAGTCCTCTGTTTTGGTTCATACAGGGGCTACAGAAATAGAAGGCCGCCCTCTATGACCTACATATTCCAATATAGGGTATATGGACATCGGTAATAATCGCCTCGTTAGGAAGACACCATAAACACATATAGTGGCCAAGCTGGTCGATATTGCTGGTAATACAGTTTTACTGACAGATCATCAATGGTCACTGCACATGGGCATAATTGTATCTGCCTGCAGCAGCCGCAACCTATGAGCCTGTCCTAAAGGAGACAGAGAAAGCAAATTGGCTGTGTCTGTTCCCAGATGATACAAAACATTGTAACATGCATAGACCAACCCTACGACTAGTGTAATGTTGCTCAAAGCAATGTCAGTCTTAAAGGGGTTGTCTCACTACATTGATTCATCTCACCTCAGTCCTGTTTTCTTGCTTTCACTTTGAATTCTGGGGCGTGTTTACTGGATTCTACTAGGCTGCAGTAGAAGCCAGGTCTGTCGCTATAGCAACCAGTGCTGGCAGCCTATCATTAGAGAGATTGCACAGGTCTGTAGCTATAGCAACCAGTTCTGGCAGCCTATCATTACAGAATGCACAGGTCTGTAGCTATAGCAACCAGTTCTGGCAGCCTATCATTACAGAGATTGCACAGGTCTGTAGCTATAGCGACCTGAGGCAGCCCATACAAGAGGGGATATCTAGGAATAGGTAGGATACTGTTAATGGACACATATTGCAAAGTGACTTGTTTTTGAAAGATCTTTAACATTATTATTATTATTAATTATTTTAGAGCGCCATTGATTCCAGGACGCTGTACATTCAGGGAATTACATACATAACGTAAGTCAAACAAGTACAATAGTGACAATCTGTGACTAACAACAGGTACAGAGGGCCCTGCCCGCGAAGGCTTACAACATAAAAAGCAATCCTTGTAGTGAGTCAACCCCTTTATGCTCTCTAAAGAATATCAATCTGACAATGTTGTCCTTGGACCCAAAAAAGTTGTGGATTAGAGAAATGAAAACAAAAACTAGAACTGAATAACTATGATTTCTTATGGAACATATAATGGCACAGCTAGATCGGGACATCAAACCCTGCATCAGACCACAGGTAATTGATATATACTTGGTAACTGATATCATGTGGCTTATACCTACCACCCACTTCTGACCCTATCTATAATATTTCCAATGAGTGATGTAGCTCAAGGGCCCACATTCCTTCCAATGAAAAATGGTAAATTGTCTGGCATTTCTGCTTGACACATGCATCATATTAGTAACAGAATTCAAACAATACACCACCTGTATCCTACTAGAGGATACCAAATGACTGCCCCGTCCTATCTGCACATTTTATCAGTACAAGCATCTATTCTTTCATCCAACACATTCCTGAGATATAATAACTTATACACAAGCCAGATAAAAACTGGCTTGAAAATTACACTACAGAATAATATTACAGATAATACAGATGTATTTGTGAGCATTTATGTATCTACATTGTATTGAAAATAGATAACCATGTAGACAGACTGTGCAATCTATCAAGAGAGACGTGTACAAGGAAAGTGGTATCTACATAGTATGACAGCGAATTTGTAAGCAAAAGTTCTGGACATACTGGACACATCCAGTATGGGCAAAAAGGACCCCAGCAACACGGATCCCAAATACAACTATGTGCCTGACCTCTTAATGGCATCACTTCCCTCCATTTTAGAGTTGATTGTAAGGAAGGGTGTAGGTGTGGTAGTGTGTATATATATATATATATATATATATATATATATATAATATATAAATATATATATATATACTGTATATTCCTTAGCAAGTCCTGAGTCAGTTTGTAGCCCAAAAAGCCTTCCACCATATTGTTGGATGACCACAGGATGCGCCAAGGCATTTATTTATGAGGGCCCATGGGGGGTGCTTAATACATAATTGTTCATAGTGTAGAGGACACTGTAGCCGGGGATAAAGCGCTGAAGGAGAATGATGCCGCACAACCAGGGTAGTGGAAAGCGCTTCAGTTACAGTCATAGTCAGCGCCCACACCAAAGCGCTATCAAGTGAGTGGGGGGATAAGGAAGCAGTCACAGCCAAAGCCTCTCCAATGTGCCCTGCATTCAGCAGCTTAGTGGATGGATATTTAATATTATATATTTTTATATATATATATATTATTATATTATAATTTTATTTATATTATTATTTATGCCTGTCTTTAGCGTACCAAGTGAGTGGGGGATAAGGACAGTACAGCTAAGCTCTCCAATTGCCCTGCATCAGCGTTAGTGGATGGAATATATATATGCATTGTTATTAAGTCACTGCATGGATGTTATATATATATATATATATATATATATATATATATAGATAGATAGATAGATAGATAGATAGATAGATATTCATTGTTTATTAGTCACTGTCCTGGGTTGGTATACATATATGTATCTTTATATATCAGTCCCAGGACAATGATTTTAATAGACAATACATCCGCTTATCTATCCACTAAACTGCTGCATATTCATGGGACTACCATGAATAGAGAAAACATGAGAACACAATTGTAGGTCATATACTATATTATGTGTAGATTGCATTCTAAATGCAAATATTATTGGATTATTGAATGTTTGCAGTGTATGCTATTTTTGTTTTATTATTAGGACTGTGATAGATAGATAGAAAAATAGATAGATATATCGATTAGATAGATAGATAGATATGAGGATAGGTAGATAGATATATAGATTAGATAGATATGAGGATAGATAGATAGATAGATAGATAGATAGATAGATAGATAGATAGATAGATAGATGAATAAATAGGCAGATACATAGACAGAAAGACAAATAGATAGATAGATAGATAGATAGATAGATAGATAGATAGATAGATAGATAGATAGATAAATAGATAGATAGAGAAATAGATAGATGACTACATAGGTAGATAGATGAATAGATAGATTGATAGATAGATAGATAGATAGATAGATAGATAGAGAAATAGATAGAGAAATAGATAGATGACTACATAGGTAGATAGATGAATAGATAGATAATTAGATAGATGAATAGATAGATAGATAGATAGATGAATAAATAGGCAGATACATAGACAGAAAGACAAATAGATAGATAGATAAATAGATAGATAGAGAAATATAGATTGGTACTACATAGTAGATAGATGAATAGATAATTAGATAGCCTGTAATAGATAGATAGATAGATAGATAGATAGATAGATACATAGATAAATAGATAGATAGATGAATAGATAGATAATTAGATAGATGAATATATAGATAGATAGATAGATAGATAGATAGATAGATAGATAGATAGGACTACATAGGTAGATAGATAGATAGATGAATAAATAGGCAGATAGATAGACAGAAAGACAAATAGATAGATAGATAAATAGATAGATAGAGAAATAGATAGATGACTACATAGGTAGATAGATGAATAGATAATTAGATAGATGAATAGATAGATAGATAGATAGATAGATAGATAGATAGATAGATAGATGGATCATTAAGATTTGGGTACATCTGGGTGTCGTGCATATAAGCACAGTGATCCCTGGAATGCCTGAATCCCTCCCAGTCTCACTCCCCTCCCCTAAGAGATGATGAACGGGTTAAATCCTTATCCAGATGCCATCTTCCCCTCACTCATCCAATATGTCCTTAAGGATCTACCAGTAGAGAGGCCCCCTCAGCCAATAGATGGGTGAATGCCATGCTGTACCCGGCGACTGGTAACGATAGGAGGGGGCATCCCTGCCTGAGCTGTGATCCAGCAGCACTGCCGTGGTTGGCAGGCTCCTCCGATGCCATGCTTTTGGCTGCACCAGGCAGAGGAGCCATGATGCCATGTAGTATACCTGTCACCACTGATCACCGTCCATTAGGGCTCGCCCCCTGCACTGGCAGCCATGGCAGTAATATGCATGCACAATCCACAGATACCGGGCCCTTACCTCCTTCTCATCTGTGGGGCACCCGGGAGGCCGTGCGGGATCCAGGGAGAGAGGGGAGAGAGGAAACAGACAGGTCAGGGCTGTGGTCACACGGCTCCCCCCTCACACCCCCGGGGCGCTCCAGCTCACCTGTCTTGAGCAGCTTGCTCTTGTACCTGATGCTGGTGCTCATGTTCTGCACTGTGCGGTCTCCAGTGAGCGGTGCAGTGTGTGATGCAGTGAGCAGTGCAGTGTGCTCTTTGTGCTGCACCCTTACAATAGACTCCTAGGGATAAGAAGCCCAGGCTGCTGCTGCTGCATTACTGAGCTCACAGCCCCCAGCGATTGGCTGAGCCTGTCCCAGCCTATAGCGTGCAGCCAATCAGGCTCAGCGAGTAGCAGGATGGCCCCGCCCCCAGCTGTCTGCTCTTGTCTGGTGCTGTGTCAATGTGCTCCCTTCCTCTGTATACAGATGACTATTCCGCTCCACATACTAGGAGAGCCCATGGAGGATTGTTCAAGACATCTCAGCGCTGTAGAAGAATCCACTGCACTGCATAAGGAAACCACTGCACTGCATAAAGAATCCACAGTACTGCATAAAGAAACCACAGCACTGCATAAGGAAACGCTGCACTGCATGAAGACTTAACTGCACTGCATAAAGACTCCACTGCACTGCATAAAGAATCCTCAGCACTGCATAAGGAAACCACTGCACTGCATGAAGACTTCACTGCACTGCATAAGGAAACCACTGCACTGCATAAAGAATCCACTGCACTGCATAAAGAATCCTCAGCACTGCATAAGGAATCCACAGGACTGCATAAAGAATCCACAGCACTGCATAAGGAAACCACTGCCCTGTATAAAGACTCCACTGCACTGCATAAAGAATCCTCAGCACTGCATAAGGAAACCACAGGACTGCATAAAGAATCCACAACACTGCATAAGGAAACCACTGCACTGCATAAAGACTCCACTGCACTGCATAAGGAAACCACTGCACTGCATAAGGAAACCACTGCACTGCATACGGAATCCACAGGACTGCATAAAGAATCCACCACACTGCATAAAGAATCCTCAGCACTGCATAAGGATTCTACAGCACTGCATAAAGAATCCATCACACTGCATAAAGAATCCTCAGCACTGCATAAAGAATACACTGCACTGTATAAAGACTCCACTGCACTGCATAAAGAATCCACAGGACTATATTAGGAATCCACAACACTGCATAAGGAATCCACAGTACTGCATAAAGACTACACTGCACTGCATAAAGAATCCTCAGCACTGCATAAAGAATCCATCACACTGCATAAAGAATCCTCAGCACTGCATAAGGATTCTACAGCACTGCATAAGGAAACCACTGCACTGCATAAGGAATCCACTGCACTGCATAAGGAAACCACTGCACTGCATAAAGAATCCACCACACTGCATAAAGAATCGAGAGCACTTCATAAAGACTACACTGCACTGCATAAAGAATCCTCAGCACTGCATAAAGAATCCACAGGACTATATTAGGAATCCACTGCACTGCATAAAGACTCCACTGCACTGCATAAGGAATCCACAGGACTGCATAAAGAATCCACAGCACTGTATAAGGAATCCACTGCACTGCAAAAAGAATCCACTCCCACTGTAAAGAACCCCACGCATGCATAAAGGGATCCACTGCACTGATAAAAAAATAAACTGCACGTAAGACCAGACTGTATAAGGAATCCAAACTGACTGCATAAAGAACCCACTCACTGTATAAAGAATCCAGCATAAGAAACCACTGCACTGCATAAGGAATCCACTGCACTGCATAAAGAATCCACTGCACTGTATAAAGAATCCACTGCACTGCATAAAGAATCCACTGCACTGCATAAAGAACCCACAGTACTGTATAAGGAATCCATGCACTAAAAGAACCACATACTGATAAAGAATCCACGCAACTGATAAAGAATCCACTTCACTGTATAAAGAATCCACAGCACTTAAAAGGAAATCCAAACTGCAAAAGAATCCACGCACTGTAAAAGGAATCCAGCACTGCATAAAGAATCCAGAGCACTGTATAAAGAATCCACTGCACTGTATAATGAATCCACTCCACTGCCTACAGAATCCACAGTACTGTATAAGGAATCCACTGCACTGTATGAAAAATCCACTGTGCTGCATAAAGAATCCACAGGACTGTATAAAGAATCCATAGAACTGTATAAGGGAATCCACTGCACTGTATGAGGAATCCACTGCACTGCATAAAGAATCCATAGGACTGTATAAAGAATCCACTGCACTGCATAAATAATCCACTGCACTGTATAAGGAATCCACTGCACTGCATAAAGAATCCACTGCACTGTATAAAGAATCCACTGCATAAAGAACACACAGTACTGTATAAGGAACCCACTGCACTGTATAAAGAATCCACTGCACTGCATAAAGAATCCACTGCACTGCATAAAGAATCCACTGCACTGCATAAAGAACCCACAGTACTGTATAAAGAATCCACTGCACTGCATAAAGAATCCACTGCACTGTATAAAGAATCCACAGCACTGTATAAGGAATCCACTGCACAAAGAATCCACAGCACTGTATAAGGAATCCACTGCACTGTATAAAGAATCCACAGCACTGTATAAGGAATCCACTGCACTGTATAAGGAATCCACTGCACTGTGTGAGGAATCCACAGCACTGTATAAGAAATCTATTGCACTATAAGGAATCCACAGCACTGCATAAAGAATCCACAGGACTGTATAAAGAATCCACTGCACTGCATAAAGAATCCACTGCACTGTATGAGGAATCCACTGCACTGCATAAAGAATCCATAGGACTGTATAAGGGAATCCACTGCACTGTATAAGGAATCCATTGCACTTAAAAGGGAAATCCACTCACGGGAAAAAAGAATCCACAGCACTGTAAAAGGGAAATCTCATGCACACTGTTTTAAAGAACCCACAGGACTGTATAAAGAATCCACTGCAACTTTTAATAAAGGAACCTCCCCCTACAGGGCCCTCCCCCAAATTCCCAACCAAGCCCCCCCTGGGAAAAAAAAATTTCACAGCCCCTGTAAAAAAATTTTCCATTTGCACTCCCTTTAAAAAAAATCCCCCTGCACTGCAAAAAGGAATCCCAGCACTGTATAAGAAATCCACTGCACGGGTATAAGGAATCCACGCATGTATAAAAAAATCTACAGCCCTGTAGGGAAACAATCCACACCCACTATAAAGGAAATTCAATTTAAAATCTTTTAAAAAAATCCAAAATACACTGAAAATGAAAAAATTAAACAGAAAATTATAAGAAATCCCACACTTTGCACTGCAAAAAGGGAACCCCTTCACTTTTATAAAGAATCCAAAAGAAACTTTTGGAAAAGCAGTTCCAAAGAAACTGTAAACCAAAAAAAAAATAATAAACAACATTTTTATCCCTTTAAATCCAAAAGCATTGGGTATAAATTGTATTCCCCAAAGGGGCACTGTATGCAAAGTTTTTGGGTAAACGGGTTTTGGACCCCAGGGTTTAAAGGGCTTTTCCCCCCAAAAAGTTTGGGGGGGTTTTTGTTGGCCCGGAGTTTTTAAAAGAGCAAACACAACAATAAAAGGTTTGGCCTTTCCCCAAAATCCCTCATTTTGTGTTCAAGTCTGGGGGGGGAAATTAGGGGGGCCCCGGGGTTATATTTGGGAAAGGGTTTTGTTCCGATTTTTTCCAAACCAATGCAGCCCATTTTTAGCCGTTTTGACATACCCCCCCGCAAAATTTTCTTTAATTGTAAGGGTTTTTCCACCCCGGAAAAATTGGGGTTGCCCCGTATAGTCCCACCGCCCGCAATACCCCATGTTTTTTTGGAACCAGGGCCCCTGCCCAGGGGCGTACCCCCAAAAACACAAAGGGGGCCAAGCGGGGCCCGACCCCATTGAAATTGCCCACCCGGCGCGTATTCGCCGTTTTTAACAATTAACATTTAAATTCTTGTCCCGGGCCCCTTAAAATTTACGATTTTTATTGCCTAAAAGCAATTAAATTTACCGAAATTGCGGCCCCCTTTTTCACCGCATTTTAAAAGGCAATAGGGCCGGGCGAAATACGCTTTGGAATTTACACAAAAAATAAGCCTTGTAAACCCTACCCTAAAGACCCACCCAAACTCCAAAAAAAAGACCAGGGGCGGATTCAAAAACCCAATTTTCCCTCTGGGTGATTTGGCCCAAAGAGAATGCCACAAAATCTTTTCCCCAGAAAATAATCTACCCCCCAACCAGCTTTTTGTATTCCAGCATTGGGGGTTGAAATTGTATTTTTGTTTTTTGAAGGGTTCCCTTCCCTTTAAATTTGCCAAATCCGGTTTGAAAAAAAAAAAAAAGGGGAAAAAACATTTAAAAGAAAAGGGAAAACCCTACCCAAAGCCCAGCAGAGGTTTTTAATTCCAACCGCTAGAAAAATGGAACCCTTTTCTGTAAAAGGAAAACCTTCTTTGGGAAAAAAGTGCGGGGAAAACCAAACCTTATAATTTAGACCCCCAAAAACAATGGGGGCCCCTTTTTTGTCCCCCAAAAATGATAAAATTTTTAAACCCCCCAAGCACCCCAAGTGAAAAAAGCTCACAAGCAGTGAAAAATTCAGAAAAAACGCCCCCCCGGGGCCCAAAAAGCCAATAATAAATTCCCGCCGTTTTTAGGGGGTTTTGTGTCCCCAACCAAATTTGTGCAGGCCCCCTATAGCCCCATTTTTGTCCCCCCACCACCCAGTTTTCAGGGGCCCTATGCACTCCCGGGCATTGAAAATGGGGAAGTGGTCATAATAACGTGACTTGACTGTGTTACGTATGTATGAAAAGTGTGGGGAATTTTTTTTATATATTCAAGGGGGTTTTTTTGGAAAATGGGGTTACAATAGCCCTACCCGTAATGGATTACATTTGAAAGCTGGTATTGTGTTCAACAGTGTTATAGGTCGGAGAGCATAGCCTGGCTGCTGGGGGTGTGTCCCCAGAAGAAAATAGGGGAAGAGGTTTGGGAGCGAAAAAAAATTTTAGTTTTTGTGAGTAGTGAGTAAAAAATCCGGGGGAATTTAGTGGGGTTTAACGGGCGGAGGAAAAATTCAGAAAAGTGCACCCCTGCGGCCGTCTGGCTGGAAAGTGTGATGGTAAATTTCCAGTGTGGGAAACTTACCCTGGAGCGGCTGTGGAAGTTTCAAAATGCAAAAAAGGGGAAACATTCACGCATTTTGCAGTGTAATCCCGTTTACGAGCGGAAAATTTAGCATTGGCTCATCTCACAGTAAGGCAATGTGGACAAAGGTGATATGTCCACAACTGGGGGCAAAAAAAAGGTTGGAATTTTCCCAAAATGAAAAGAATACAGTTTAAATTGCAGAAAAAAAAGGAGAAAATTTGGCTGTGGGTGTGTTTTAATTATATAACAAAATGTGTTGGGAATGAACAGAAAATTGGGAAAAAAATTTGGGGGAATTTTAAATTATGAAGACCCAAAAAATATGTTTACGATAAAAAAAGGTGGGGAGATAAAAAAATTTTGGAAAAAACACTGGGGGAAATTTTCCCCAAGTTTTTTAAAAACAAAACCTAAAAAAAAAGGGGAGAGCTCTTTAAAATTTTTTTAAATGGGGGGTTAACATTTCCCAAGGGGGTTTGGAGACCAAATCCCAAAAAAAACCCCCATAAACCCAAAATTTTTTTAAATTTTTAAAAAAAAAAAAAAGGCCTTTTTAAAATTTTGCCTTGGAAAAATAAGTTTTTGAAATAAAAAATTGGGGTTAAAAAACAGAATTTTAATTTAATTTTGTTACAGCCCACCCTTTGGGGTTTTTGGCAAAACCTAAAAGGAAGGGTTCAAAAAGGGGGGTTTGTGAAACGGCGCCCGGTTTCCCCCGCAAAACGGGGGCCCGAGTTGCCGGCCGCCGGTGTCGGGGCGGGGGGCCCCCCCTCCCCCTCCCTTTTTTTCGCACGGGTACTCAACCGGCCCGCATTTCCAGTCTTTTCACGGGCCTCCTGCTACCCGGCGCACGCATCCCATGCTTTGGGGCCCTTTGGGGGTTTGCGCCCGGGCTCTGTAAAATTTTAAAAGGGCCCCAGCGTGCCGGTAATTGGCAAATTTCCCGGGAGCTGCCCCCTTTTTTAACCGGCGCTTCCGCCCACTCCCCCCGCTGGATTTTTAGTCCCTTTCCCCTATAACAAAAGGGAACCCTGAGTCTTGTCCTGATCTCCCCCATGTAAAAAACCCCGGGTTGCCCTCCTTCCCCCCCCCCCTGACCATGCCCTCTCCCACCCCCCTGACCTTTTTGGGTTTGCCTCGCCCAAACAACATTGCCCCCCTGTCCTGACCCCTCACCTTCCTGCCCCCGACTAGGGAGCCTGCCTTACGGTTCTGAAACCAAACCTATACCTGGGTCCACTGCAAGCAATCAGTCGGGGGTTTAGCGACCGGTAGACCCCCGCCGCTGCCAATCCTTTTCCCCCGGCTTTGCGGCGAGCTTTTGGGTGAAAAAACCGGGAACTCCCTTAAACCCCCTCCGTTTCCCCCCCGGGGTTTACCCATCCTTGCCGGTGGTCCAATGGTTTCCACTTCTGCGCCCGGGGAACCGTGACAAGTTGTTTCCTGTAGTTCTTAAAAAAAAGGCTGTACATATTTCCAGAGGGATTTTGGTCCACTCCTTCAAAACCAGATTTTTTTTCCCAAGTTTCTTTCCCCAGGTTTTTGGGCTTTTTTTTTGGGGCTACATTGGTTTCCCCCGGCCTCCCCAAAAAGATTTTCATTGGGGTTTCGGGGGTCTGAGCGGGCTAAGCCACTCCAGGACCTTTGAAAGTTTTCACCCAACTGTTTTTACCTATTATCCTTTACCCATCCCACCCCCGGGTAAAAAGGGTCTCCCCAATTTTTATCCCCCCCTTGGTGTCCAAAAAATATTTTCTTTGGGTTTTGGCCATGGTGGAGAGGGTTGGAGTGTGTTGATTGTGTACACTTGTGTCTTTTATACAGGTAATGATTAAAAAGGAGGTGAAAATTAATAAAAGGTAATGGTAAAGAGGGAGGGCTTATTAAAGAAAAAAACCCAGTTTCTTTTCTGAGCCAGAATTCTTGCGGGTTTTTGTAGGTGATCAAAATACTTATTTCATCAAAAAAATTTTAACAAATTAATTTTTTTAAAAATCATACATGTGTTTTTCGGGTATTTTTTTAGATTTTTGGTCCCTCAAATTTTGAATTTTAACCCTTGATAAAAAAAAAATTGACCTCCCCACCCTTTGTAGGTGAGAAAATTTTGAAAAAATCCCCAAGTGCAAACTTTTTTTCCTCACTAAAAACGTGATTTTGGGGGAAAGAAATTTAATGGAATCGTAGTGTAACTTACAGTAAAAAGGGTTGTAAAAAATGCGGGCCCGGGGGGACTGAGGGAAGGGAAAATTATGGGGCTAAAATTTCATAAAATGCGGGGGATGTATAGGTGGAGGCAATAGATGTGTAAGTGGCAGATAAATGATGAAGAAAGAATGTATGTATGAGGGGATGGTAGAAAAACGGGTAGATAGGAAGCAGAGAAAAAATGTTTATGATACTTTTTTTCCCCCTGAAGAAAAACCCAGGTCTTTTTACAAATTTTTGCCCCCTAAAGCGACTAAAGGACTTTTTTTTTAAAGGGGGATGTCTTATTTTTTAAAACAAGAATTCACATTTATTGTTGAAAAAAAAAATCAACATGTATTAAATATTTGTATGATTTAATAAACCCTAAGCACTAAATCTTAAAGCATAAAAAAATACCCTGTTTTTAATTTTGGGGGAAGGGGGTTGTCTTATTTTGGAGGAAAAAAAGGGAACCACGGGGAAAAATTTATAAATGGGAAAAAAGGAAAGAAAGGGGGGGATTTTAAATCCAAAAAATTAAATTTCTCCCTTAGTCTTCAAAAGAAAATAATAAGATTAATACAGAACATAGAATAAGGTCATATGAAAGTTTAGTCCTATTCCTTGTCTAATCAAAGTGGTTCAATAGCCTGTAGAGTATGTACCCAAAAAAGGATGTGCACTTTTTTTAAAAGGTTTATGCTTTTCCCCCCTTTTTAAAAGGTTGCCCACTTGTTCTATATTGAACCTGAGCTGGGATGTCTTCTGTCCAACTAGTAAAAAGGGGTTGAAGTGTAGAAAACACTTCCTTTAGAGATTGAAAGCTTGGGGCTTTGAAATGCGGTCATGTATGTTTTGGGTAGTTTCATCCAGGAACATCTGAGGAAATATACCACAAACAGGAGACACGGTTAAAATAAAAAAGTTTTCTATTGGATATGGTTTCCCTGTGCATGGTTGTATAAAGTAAATTCCTGGGGCACGTATTTGGGGAAGAAAGGATCCTTCGGGGGTACCATAAAAATTGCTCAGGACCTATGTAGTGATAACAATGTCTGTTCTGACAAGGTTATATCTCGGGTTCTTCTCACATTTAAAACAGTCTGGGGAATTTTGTAATTCCTTGATACCATAATATGCTTCCTTGAGAAGTGGCCAATGTTTCCCTATGATTTTGGAACTTTACAGATGATACTTTTGGATGAATCTTGTTGGATTGGCATCATCAATGTCTGTTGATGATGATTAGTGTTGAGCGATTTTTATCGACAAAGTTGAAACAGGCGGTTTTTTATGGTGTCGAAATTTTCCCGATCATTTGATAAATTTTAAAGGGTTTTTAAAAAATTTAGCATCACATTTAAGATCGGCCTTTTTTTCGGCGTCCTTTTTAATTTTGGCGGGCCACAAATCATATATGAAAAAAGGGGGGTGAAATGTGTGTGGCACGTCATGATGGTTGTATGGGTTCATTGGGGAAAAATACAACCTCTTTTTTCTAAAACAGTTTCCTGTTTCAGCCTCAGTGCTCTCAGCGTCTCTAGGGAAAGGACTGCGCTCTGCCTGTGGACACAGCGCAGCAAATTACTATTTTTGCCAAGGGAAACCCCTTCTATTAGCTGTGTTCCCCCAAATTTTGTTAGGGTTAGAGATTTTTTTAAAATTTTATGTAGTTAGCTAGAGAATTTTTAAAGCAGCAACACCGGTGTAAAAATCACGGCGGAGGGAGCGGGGGGGGGGCCCCCCGGGCAACACAGACAAGCTCTATCTAAAAAAACTTTTTTAAAATTCACCAAACTTAGTGTAATATTGTAGTGAATACTTTTTTATTTTAACCAG